>ML092990.1:0-12091 GCA_003697995.1 Taxidea taxus jeffersonii | reverse complement strand
ATTTAAACACAGAGGGACAAAAAGATTAAAAAATCGTGGAGGAAGAGGCATGGAAAATGTAGGAAGAAAATATAACACATTTTTAAAAATATATATTTTATTTATTTATTTTTCAGAGAGAGAGGGAGAGAGACTGAGAACATGTAAGCAAGAGGAGCAGCAAGCTCCCTGCTGAGCAAGGAGCTCAATGTGGGACTTGATCCCAGGTCACTGGGATCATGACCTGAGTGAAAGGCAGATGCTTCCTGAGCCACCCAGACATCCCATATAACATACATTTAATTGGAGTCAACAGAAATGGAAGAAAATGTGGAAGGAATAATATATTTTTTAATTCATGAGAATTTCCTTTAATTGATAAAGATACCATCTGTAGATACAAGAAGCCAAATGAATACAAAAGAGGTACATCAAATTTGTATACAAACACATTATTTGAACCTAAAAAAAATCAAACACAAAAAGAAATTTTAAAACAGATTACCTTCAAGTTTGCAAGAGTTAGCAACCATTAGGCTCATAGATGACTTCTAATAGCAGAATGGAAGCAAGGTAGCAGGAGAATAATATTTTAATACATAGATTGAAAATAATTTTAAATCACATATTTTAAATGCAGAAAAAATTCAAGAATGGATGTGAAAAATAATATTTCTAGATAGACAAATTCTAGTAAGATGCACTATCAGCAAACCTGTCATAAAATGAATATTTTTTCCTCAGGAAGAAGAAAAATGATCTCAGTTGTCAGTTTGGACATGTAGAAAAGAATGAAGAGCAACAGAAATGATTTAAAAAAAAGTATACTTTCACCAAGATATCTAAATTCTGGGCCATCAAGCACACTTCAACAAATTTAAAATAATAGAAGTCATACAGTATCTGCTCTCAGACCACAGTGGAATATAACTAGAAATCAATAACAGAAAAGTGGAAGCTCCCAAGATATATGGAGATTAAATAACATGCTACTAAGTAATACATTCGTCAGAGAAACAAACAAAGGAGAAACTTTAAAATATTTTCAACAAAATAAAAACTGAAAGCACAATTTATCAATATTTATGGGATGCAGTGAAAGCAGTAGTTTGAGGGATGTTTACAGCATTGAAAATAAATCTTAGAAAAAAAGAGAAAGATCTAAAATCAATAATCTAAATTCCCATCTTACAAAACTAGGAAAAAAAAAAAAAACAACAAAATCCAAAATAAGCAGAATAAAAAAAAAAAAAACAATAACAGCAGAAATCAACAAAATTTAAACAGGAAAGCAATACAGAAAAATCCATGAAATTAAAACCTACTTCTTTGAGAAAATTAATAAAATTGACAAGCCTCTAGCCAGACTAACAAAGAAAAAAAGGACACAAATTACTAAAATCATAAATGTTTAAAGGGGGGGTCATCTAGGTGGTTAAGTATGTTGAACCTCTAATTCTTGATTTTGGTTCTAGTCAAGATCTCATGGGTTGTGAGATCAAGCCGTATATTGGGCTCCCCAGTTAGCCAGAAGTCTGCTTGAGATTGTCTCTCCCTCTACCTCTGCCCCTTCCTCACACTCATGCAAACACTCTCTCAAAAAACAAAAAAACAAAAAACAAAACAAAAAACACGCCAATAAAAATAATCCAATTAAATAAAGAGTAACAAAAGCACTTGGGAGCAACAAGGCAGAAAGGAATATTCAATGGGGAAAAGACAGACTCTTTAACAAATGGTCTTGGAAGCATGCCTGGATGGCCCAATTGGTTTAAGGATCTGACCTGTGGTTTTGGATCAGGTTCTGATTTCAGGGTCCTGAGATGGATCTCAGCATCCTGTTCCATGCTCAGCAGGGAGTCTGTTTGAGACTCTCTCTTTTCCTTTCCTTCTGCCCCTCCTCCTGCTCACATGCTCTCTCTCAATAAATAAATAAATAAATAAATAAATAAATAAATAAATAATCTTAAAGAAATAAATGAACGAAGGGACATTACTACAAATCTCATGGATATTAAAATGATAATAAAGGAATACTATACTCATAAATACCTATTCCTACAAATTAGATAACCTAAAAGAAATGTACAAATTCTTTGAAAGATACAATCTGCCAAAAGTCCTACAAGAAATAGACAACTGAAATAGGCCTATATGTTTTTCTTTAAATATTTTATTTATTTATTTGACAGACAGAGATCACAGGTAGGCAGAGAGGCAGGCAGAGAGAGAGGAAGGGAAGCAGGCTCCCTGCTGAGCAGAGAGCCCAATACAGGACTCAATCCTAGGACCCTGGGATCATGACCTGAGCCAAAGGCAGAGGCTTTAACCCACTGAGCCACCCAGGCACCCCACAGGCCTATATCTTAAAGATATTAATTCAATAATTAATAGGCTTCCAAAACAGAAAGTACTAGGTACAGATGAATTCACTAGTAAATTTTATCAGGGATTTAAGAAAACAAAAATATGTGAATTTTCTACTATTACTTTCAGAGGATAAAGCAGAGAGAATACTTTCTAACTAATTCTATGAAGCCAGTATTAAACTAATACTAATACCAAAACCAAAGGTATTAAAAAAAAAGAGCAATTATTCCTGAATATAGATGCAAAAATCTTCAAAAAAATATCAGTGAGTTGAATTATATAACATGACCAAGTGGGATTTATACCAGGTATGTAAAGGTTGTTCAACATTTTAAAATCCATTAGTGGGGTGCATAAGTGGCTCAGATGTTTAAGCATTTGCCTCCAGCTCAGGTCATGATCCCAGGGTCCTGGGTTTGAGTCCTCCTTGCTCAGCGGGGAGCCTTCTTCCCCCTACTCCTCTGGTCTTCTCTCTCTTTGTCTCTCATGAATAAATAAATAAAATCTTAAAAAAAAAAAAGAAAATCCATTAGTGGATTCATCACACCAATAGGCTAAAAAAGAAAATTCACATCATCATGTCAATAGACACAGAAAAGGCATTTGACAAAACCTAATACCCATTCATAATATAACAACTCTCACTAAAGTAGGAATAGTAGCAAACTTCCTCAATTGATAAAGAATATATAAAGAGCATACAGCTGACATGATAATTAAGCTTTCTCACTAAGATCAGGAGCAAAGCAAGGACCCATCACAACTTTTTTGAACATCATAATAGATGTCCTTGCTTAGGCAAATACATTAGCACACCCCCCATTTCAAATACTTAGGTAAAAAGTTTAACAAAATGTATATAAAATCTACATGATGAAAACTACAAAACTCTCACAAATTCAATAAAAAAAAAAACTAAATAAATATAGAGATAAGAAGTCTCAAAATGTCAAGATGCTAGTTCTTCCCAACTTATCAATAGATTCAGTGCAGTCCCCTCAAAATCCCAGCAAGTTAATTTGTGGATATTGACCCATTCTGAGGCAAAAGACCCAGAATATCCAACACAATATTGAAGAAGGACAAAGTTGAAGGATAGACCCTACCCAATTCTAAGACTTGTCCTAAATCTACAGTAATCATGACAGTGTGCTGTTGGCAAAGAATACATAAATAGATCAATGAAACAGCTTAGATAAATTAGAAATAGACTCCCATAAGTGATGAGCTTATGCAGCACAGAGTTTTTTTGGGTTGGTTGAAATAATATGTATGTTACCATGAAGGAGGATACACATCACTATGCTTTGTCTAAACCCACAGAACATACAACACCAAGAATGAAGTATAAGGCCAAAATGCAAAATATGGACTTTGGGAGTTTATGGTTTGTCAGCGCAGATTCATCAATCTTAAAAAATGTACTATTCTAGTGGAAATGTTGATAGTAGGGAAGGCATGAAACTACTAAATTTGTATGTGCAAATCTAAATGAATATTGGCTACATAGATGTAAAGGTAATGCATTATAAGGGCTTTAAAAGGATTAGAATTTTTTTAAATGGGAAAATAGCATTTAAATTCAGGGGATGAATAAGACCAATAATGTTTATCTTCCATTCTGTTTCCCTAGATAATTTCCCCCCATTTCTGTTAGCCTCCACTCTCAATTCCTTGAAATTCTTGGCCAAAAACTCTTGGTCGCTAGAGCATAAAAACCTATCTCTTTTGCAAAGGACAAAGTGGCACTGAGGCATTGCTTACACTCTTCCCCTTCCTCTTGCTTGCTATCTGTTACACATCTTTGTTGTTTCTCCTGGAAACCCTTATTTAACATGTTACCAACAGATGATACAAAATCTGCTTTTGCAAAAGACAGTTTTCAGTTTGGATCTAATAGTTAAACTCTACTATAGTGTTTATAGTGTTTATAGTGCATGGAAAGGAGTAAAAGATACAAAAATATCAACTTTGTGCTCCGCTGTTTGCCGGGATCGGGAGGGAGAAAAACCAAAAGAGACTCTTAATGTCATAAAACAAACTGAGGGGGGTGGGGGGAAGAGGGTTGGGTGAGGGTGGTGGGGTTACATCATATGTTTAAATAAAGCTTAAATAAAGTAAAAAAAAATATATATATATATATATATATATATATATATCAACTTTGTTCAGTCAAGCTTGCATAGTATAGTCTTTACCTTTGACCAATTAATAGTAAAATAGTGTGTAAATTCCAAGCTAAATGGAAAAAATAAAAGAATAATAAAATAATCAAATCAAAAGAATGCTGGAAAGGGGAAGTAAAGAATCACAAAACGGGACAAACAAAAAGCACATTGTCAGATGATAAATTTAAAATCAAATATATCACTGGTTACATTATTAATCCCATAAATATGTT
The DNA here is from genome assembly GCA_003697995.1 of Taxidea taxus jeffersonii. NCBI lineage: Eukaryota > Metazoa > Chordata > Mammalia > Carnivora > Mustelidae > Taxidea > Taxidea taxus. The sequence continues at coordinate 7,341 of ML092990.1, read as the reverse complement.
TGGCAAAACAAAACAAACAAACAAAAACCAGATACATGTCTGCATGGGATTTGCAGGACTCACTTCCGGCATGAGCATGGTCATCAACAGGGCATGGGTGGAATGCCAGAACCACCGACTGACCATGAAGGACCCAGGCACCATGGTGTGGCTACATTACCAGTCGCAAGTAGCACTACATGCAGAGCAATGGACACAAGCTGTTTGGCATCTCTGCACTTTTTGCGAGTTTTGAATTTGATGGCACCCCCAGACTCCATCAGACTGACCCTTGGGGGACATATCAAGCCTGGAAGGCCAATGTCATAGGCTAGGGTGCCAAGTCAGGGTGTGAATTTCCAGAGAAGAATTACACTGACAAAACCATAGAGACACAGACCCGAGATAGATGACCTGAGCTGGTTATCAAGGCACTCCCAGAAGTGATTCAGTCTGGCAGCAGAAAACATTGAACTGGCTGTCTTGAGGTGAGATCAACCCCTCAAGATTTTAAATCCTGAAGAAATTGAGAAATACATTGCTGAAATTGAAAAAGAGAAAAAAGAAAATGAAAAGATACAAAAGAAAACAGCATGATAACGAAATCTTGCTGGAAGTGCTTTTTAAATTCAGCGTGGATGATTCTTATAATGACGTGTAGGCATTTCCATTCCATTTATCTACTGTCCAAGTGCCCTGCAATAAACTGAGTTTGTTAAAACAACAAGAACAGATATGTTGAAAACATGCTGTACTATTCCATTCGGATTCAATTCAAAAACAGTTGCACCTAAATCATAGTGTGTAGGGGTTTATACTTAGGTAGTAAAACTATAACAAAGGAAACTAAGCAATCACTTCTTGAACTGAGGAAGAAATGTCAGCACTGTGATTACTTTGAACAGGGAAAGAGGTGCTTATTTATAAGGGGCATTGTCTGTGATAGTCAATATTTTTTAAAGATTTTACTTATTTATTTGAGAGAGAGAGAGAGAGAGAGAGTGAGAATACAGGAGCAGGAGGAGAGGCAGAGGGAGAAGCACACACCCCACTGAGCAGGGAGCCTGATGAAGAATGGATCCCAGGACCTTGAGATCATGACCTGATCTGAAGCCAGCCCTTTAACCAACTGAGCCACCCAGGTGCCCCTGTAATGGTTAATTTTATGTGTTAACTTGACTGAGAGCTAAGGTGCCCAGTTGTTCGGTCAAAGACTACTCTAAATGTTGCTGTGATGGTATTTTGGATATGTGATTAACATTTACCATAGGGTGACTTTAAGTAAAGCAGCTCACTTTCCATAATGTGAGTGGATCTCAACCAATCAATTGAAGGTCTTAAAAACAAAAACTACAGGCTTCCTACAGAAGATTTCTGCCTCAGCACTATAATAACATAGAAATGATACCTGAGTTTTCAGACTTTTGGCCTGCCCTATGTATTTTGGAGTGAAGACTGCACTATCAACACTTATCAGTATTTTCAGCCTATTGTTCAGCCGCAAAATATTCAAATTTGACAGCTCCCACAGTTGCATGAGTCAATTCCTAAAATAAATTTTAATTTCAACCTCCCTCCCTGTCTCTCTTTCTCTGAATGTATGTATGCATATATGTATAAATGCATAGAAAGGAGTACACACACACACACACACACACACACACACACACATACATAGGAGAGAAAAAGAAAGTGAAGGAGAGAGAGAGAGGGAGAGACAGAATATCCTATCTCAACATATATCCTGTTGGTTTTGTTTCTCTAGAGAAGGCTGACTGATAGGGCTTCTGAGTTGCTGGCCACATTTTATTTTTTACTCGTGTGATGGTGATGGTTTACATGGGTATTTATTTTTAAAGTGAAAGAGAGTGTGCAAGTGTGACTGGCAGTAAGATCAGAGGGAAAGAGAGAGAGAGAGAATATTAGGCAGGTGGCAATCCAGAGCCCATTGGAAGGCTCCATTCCACAACCCTGAGATCATGACCTTAGCCAAAATCAAGAGTTGGAGGCTTAACCTACGGAGCTACCTAGGTACTGCCATGGGTGTTCATGTTCTAATAATTCTAAGTATTACATTTAAGTTTATGCCATTTCCGTTATGTAATTATATTTCAGAATAGAAAATGAAGCAAAAATAAGTTACAAGGAAAAAGAAGGGTGTGTGTGTGTGTGTGTGTGTGTGTGTGTGTTATATTTAAACTTCTATTACAGAACTTAATTCTATTCCAATTTGCATACCACACTTTGTCATTTGCCCACATTCTGATGTTAACCAGTGTCAGAGCCCTGTGACAAGAAACTTCAATCATGCAAACATGTCAGTCCTAACATAGTGAACTTCTTTTCTCCAATGTCTTTGTAGCCATGCTTTTCTTTGCAGTTTTATTCAACCTGAACTGAGTTATACTTCCTTAAACCTGAGGTAAATTCCTTTAACTTCCTTCTCACCAGAAACACAGACAAGTTTACCGCAGTGAGTAATTCCATGGTTTCCACACACAGAGAGCTCAAGTTAATTAGCCACTGGAGAATCTGATTTAACCAAAGTAAAAAACAAACAAACAAACAAAAAACCAAAAACCAATCATTAAAATAGCTTTGGCCTGTATAAAAATGTAGAGATTAAAAGCAGTTTGACAAACACAACTCACTTCATTTAAAATCATTAACCATGTGAGCTTAGTATGATTATCCTCATTTTATAGTTGAGGAAATTGACATTCATAGAGCATATATAATGGCTTCATATCACTTAGCTACCACGAGGAAAGAAACCGACTGGGAATCCAGGGTTTCTTTCAGATCCAGTTTGCTGCTGGTGTATCACGGGAATTGGTTTCAAACAGAACTGGTCTATTTAAATGACTTTGTTGACTCCTAAGGTTCATAAGCAAGCTAAAATCCCCCAATAGAATGATGTTGTGTGGCAATTTGCACTTTCAAAGTGTTTTACAGTTATATTTTTAGCCAATTGTCAAAGTCTAAATATTGTTTTTAATATTATCTTGGGAGTATATATATTAATATTGTCCAGATGAAGGCACTGAGGTTCGAAGGTAATTTGGAACTTAAACTTAGAACATTCACCTGGGTGGCTCAGGCAGTTAAGCAGCTGCCTTCTGCTCAGGTCATGATTCCAGGGTCCTAGGATTAAGCCCAGCATTGGGCTCCCTGCTCAGCAGAGAGTCTGTTTCTCCCTCTCCCTCTGCCTGCTGCTCTGTCTACTTGTGCCCTCTCTTTATCTCTCTGTAAAATAAATAAATAAAATCTTAAAAAAAAAGAACACTTGAATTCAAAGCCTGTGCTTGGCCTAATTGTCATATTACCCCTATACAATCATATTGTTAGGGATATCTTTCGAAATTTTGTAAACCCCTCTGGAAATCATTTATTACACTTGCATAGTTACAGGGGTATTAATTGTACAAGCAGTGTGTGTGTGTGTGCATGTGTGTGTGTGTGTGTGTGTGTGTGTGTGTTTACAATTTGTATAGTATCTTCAAAGCTTTTGTAATGAAGCCACAAAGTCCTAAAGCTTAATGCTATAAATCCAGATGGGGGAGGTAAAGTTAGGCTGATAAATATCTTTAGTCACAATGGAGCACTGTCATTAATTTGAATTTCACTAATTCACACTTCATAGTAATTCATTTAGGGCATTTACTAAATTGTTATAAAATGGCCTTCGCTTTTACCTATCTATAATGAAGGGGTTGGAAGGAAAATTAATACTCGCCCGGAGAATATTAAAAAAATTGAAAAGGATGTAAGAACCTGTTTTCAGGTGTCGAAACTCTCCAGAAATCATTTACATACAAGCAATTGATGAGCTAATTTCAACTCATTCTTATCTATTCATTGAGGCTATTCAGCCTCAGAACTCTAGTGCTTTGTTAATCTAATTCCAATTATAGTATATAAGAGGGTATTGAAAATGCATTTTGAAAAAATGAATTTCATTAGAAAGAAGAAAAATTATAATTTAGATCTTTCACTAAGGGAAATTAATCCAGATTGGGAACCAGATTAATGAGCCTCCTTTATTTATGACTAAAAACTTTATGCCCTCTAATATATTAAATAAAGGAGAAACGATGATCTAGTTTATAGTTTCTATTCTCAAGATTAATTGCATTTTTAATTAAGAATTTCTGCATTGGTTATAGCTTTAATTATCCAGTGAATATATATTTACATTTCCAAAAGTATACAGGAATTTTAAAAATTTCAATTTTAAAACCTGAGAGTGAGTCAAAAGATATATAAAATACTAGTCCATCCAGGATATTTGATTAAGCATTTACAATAATCTAAGGAAAAATAAGCAAATATTGGTACAAATTCAGTCATGGGATTGAAATTGCGCCTGGTAATCCACTGATGTAGCAAGTGTGTTAGGAGTTATTAACAGACAAAGGTCAATTAATCAAATGCCAAGTATTTACATGTTCATTGAAGACTGCTGGGAGCAAGGAAGAAGATACATAAATCGTTCAAAAATTACTATGAAAAATTATGGTATAGAGCAAGAAAACCATCTGATTTGAATTGTAACATTACCACTTAGGGATTGTATGTTTTTGTTTTTTGTTTTTTTTGCCAATTAACTTTATGGAACTTCTATTTCCTTCTCTGCAAAATTTCTGAGAATAATGCTTTCATTCCCCTAGCCATATAAAGCTGCCACGAGGATCAAAAGCATCAATCTGTTTTGAAAATGGTAGATCACTCTCTAAATGCAACATATCAGTAAGTTTTAGGAATAACCTACTACATAACTAATTTGACCTAGAATAATTCTGGGAATGGTGCTTTTAAACAAGTTAAGAAAGACCACTTCATTTCTGCCATACAAACTGAGTGCTCACTGTCCTGCACCACCTGGAAATCTGTCAGATATGAGATACTGACCAAGAGTGCTGAGAAAACACATGATGGAGTGACACTGAAAATAGCAGAGCCAGAGGCAACAATATGATTGTATTGATTGCCAACCTACAGGACCCTAAAATTCTGTTGCAGCATTGGAGAGACAATTGATAATACCTAACACTCCCAAAAACATGTGTTTCCCATCATCAACAATGTAAATTTGTGCATGATATCATCCCAAAAGCAACTTTGATTTTATCACTGATATTATATTTCCTGCAGCTTAAAGTAGACTTATTCAATCCCTTTTGTTCTAAACCAAGTTGATTATCTATGCTTCAAATAAAAGTAACATTAATTTGTTCATTTTATGTTTTTTTTTCAATAGAAGCAAGACAAATTCCAGGAATGACACTATGATACATTATAAAAATTTACCAATAGAATAAAGAGTACAAGTGTCACATGGGTTGTAAATTATTCTGACAGCCCAAGGCAATAAGCAGCAAACAATTTGTACAGAATATTTCAGAAAGGCATCACTGTCCAAACTGAAAGCTAAAGTTCCCATGGAAAGTTACTCATGTAAGTGCGCTTCGGTCATGGTAATTGTTCATCTGAGAAGTGCAGCTGGCCACACAAACTCAAGGTGTAAATTAGATAAGGTTCCACTAAATCAGTACCTATCTAATAATATAGTGAATAGTGAACTAGTTCTTATCTTTTGCAATCCTCACTAGATATAGGTCTGAGAAAATTCAGCCCAGTGGAAATGTGAGTCTCCATAAGGCTTGAGTTGGAGGATAAAGATTCTAATTCCAGTTTGGTAAGTAAGTAGATATTTAATCTTGAGCAAATAGAATAAATTCCCTAAGATTATTTTCCTTATCTATGAATGAGAAAACAGATAGTGGAAAAAGTATTATTGAATGGCTTGTTAAAATAATCAGATGAGCCAGATATCCCAAGTAGTCAAAATCTGCTAAGTGCTAAGCTATATTCACTAAATCAGAGTCCTAAATACTGCATTGTGTTATTTGCACAGGTAACATTTTTTCTATTTAATTTTGCACAATTATTGAGCTTTTATGTTGATTACATTTCTCATTGTTTTAATGTCCCATCCCCAGAAAGAACATGGGAATACAGTTTTTCCTACACCCCTTTATCTTCTTTTGCCCTTGCCTTTCTTCTGTCAGTTTTTCATCTCTTATTTCTGCCTTCCGCGGTAAAACATGCTGGACAGGCCTCCTCCTGGATCAGCACTAGTGTTCTAACTGAAGGAGCTGTCATTTTCTTTGCCTACTACTTGCTAAACTTCAGTGATTTAAGAAAATGCTTCCTGGCTCAACTCCCCTGAGTTCAGCAAGTATGTTTCCACTGCCCTTGTTATTTCTGTTCCTAATTGCTAAGAGGAAAAAAAAAAAAATCTAAGCAGTAGAAACTGCAGAAAGTGCTACTTTACTGAGGAGGCTTCTTATATTCTGCAAAAAATTGAATTTATTTTGTTCACTTCACCATGAGATAGATTTAAGGAATTAGTTAGAACAGTAGAAATGAATATATTGAGATGAGTATTGTTTGGGAGTGTTTTCCCAGTATTCAAAAAGCTTTTTCTTCTCTAGTTCTTTGCCTGGGTTCAAATCCTGGTTCTAACACACTATGATCTGGGGCATATTATACAAATTCTGAGGCTCCTGGTTCCTCCTGTAGAATGAGGAAAAAATTCACATACATCATAGGATATGAGTTAATGATTCTAATGATTTAAAAACAATGATGAACATGGTTAAACTGTTACACATTAGACATTATTATTGTTGTTCGATCTTCTACAATATATCATGTTACTTAAAAGGAATTCCATCATCCCTTAGGGGTTATATTTGCCAGTTAACTCTCATATCTACTGCATATACTCTGTTTTAATGCATAAAGAATGTAATATCTATGTACACATATACAACCAAACTCGTGTATAATTAATCATTAAAATTCCTCTAAATATTTTGGTCAGCTATATTAGTTTTTTTCAATGTAATTGGTGATTGGTTGGACAAAAGAGAGATAAGGAAGCAAGTTAAGGAGTATTGGACAACATACTCTGTGAACAGACATTCCTAATACTGGTGTGATCTTTCTTTTTCAGCAACTGTAGATATATTTTTTTTTCTCCACTATATTCTTAGTCACCACATGTTACTGAAGTCTTTCTGCACATGGGCTGTACCATATCCTTGTAAAGGTTAGAAAGGAGGGAGGTGGATAGCGACTAAAGCAAGAAGTCTATTTTTAAAAACTATGTATAAAACCCTCCACCTGCTTATGTTCATTTATTTAGAAAATAATAACCCCATATTCTTGGCCAGTAACTCTAACAATTTCCTTTTGAGATTTCCATTATTTTTATATTCTGAGATATATTGTAAATGCTATAGCTAAAGCTATGTGAGCTATTTAATTTAATATAATTATATAACTATAATTTAG
>RCUC01000128.1:0-52129 GCA_003697995.1 Taxidea taxus jeffersonii | reverse complement strand
GGAATACTATGCAGCCATCAAAAGAAATGAAATCTTACCATTTGCGACGACATGGATGGAACTAGAGCATATTATGCTTAGCGAAATAAGTCAACTGGAGAAAGACAACTATCACATGATCTCCCTGATATGAGGAAGTGGAGATGCAATGGGGGTGGGAGTTAAGGTGGTAGGAAAAGTAAAAATGAAAGAAGATGGGATCGGGAGGGAGACAAACCAAAAGAGACTCTTAAGGTCATAAAACAAACTGAGGGGGGTGGGGGGAAGAGGGGTTGGGAGAGGGTGGTGGGGTTACATTATATGTTTAAATAAAGCTTAAATTAAAAAAATTTAAAAAAAAAAGTGAGCAGGTTGTGTGTGTGGGGGGCGGGGGATAAGCAAGTTGACCAGAGGATATCTGCTTCATCCATGGATCTCTGCAGTGCAAAAAATAAAGTCTGTTGAATGTGATTTTGGCAATTTGAGGTCATTAAGAAGAACTGATCTACCATTAGAAAACATCTGCGTAGGTTTGTAACAAACTCACTCACCCACAAAATGCAACCCCATATTGAAGTCTGAATGTATTCAAATCAAACAACCAAAAACAGAAAAATAAAACATGAAGTATACATTTTCCCTCAATCATGATTGGTTTCAGAAAAGCATCTTCATGAACTTAAGTTTAAATAGTTAAAAAAATAAAAGTCAAACAGTAAAGAATCAACTGCATACGGTTAAAAGTTATTTCATATTTTATTTTCTAATTGTAATAGTTTGCATCCATTTTTTTACATAAGTCCAAACCTCCAAATCAATCAATACTAATTAGCTGTCATGAATCTATATCGTAAAAGGACTCATTAGACTTAAGAATAAAATATGACCAGAATTATAAAAAAAAAAATGTCTCCTTTGCCTGCTCACATAATGTTAAGCTTCCTTAGTAGAGGACATTGAAGAAATATTGCAAGAAGGATCTTCCTTCCTGGTTTCAGGATGCTCTCTTGTTAGGCTTCTGCACCACACATAGTTCCTACAACACAGATCTGGCAGCCCCCCAGGGCTAAGAGCTCCCTGCCATCCCCCATTTTGGCAGAGCCCCTCTATTGAGATGCCTCATTGTGAACAGCTTCCTCAGGTGCTGGAGGGCAGATTTCCAGTAAGTTCTAAGGGATAGATTTCCAGGAAGTTCTATATGTGTGGCTCTGCCATTCAGAAAGCCATGTCCATAACCTTTCTAACAAGGTCTAGCTCTCAAGTCAAGGACTAGGAGCCCTTTCACAGGTGTTCTATCTTAGCCCTAGGGGTGGTGGCTGCTTCTTAGAAATCTGTTATGTCTTCATTCTTTAGAATTCTCTTCACTTCTAACTAGCCAATCCTTCATGACTCCAATCCTGTTATAGTTAATAATTCCTTATATTAAACATTCCCTGTTCAAATTACTATGTGGTTTCTGTCTCCTGATTGGATCCTGGTTGATACATTCCCTAAGCAGCTATCTTTTGTCCCCTGAAAAACAGCATTGGCTTTTTACATCCAGAGGAGGCAGACCAAGCTAGTTAAAAATGTGGAAATTATGACATATTACGGTTACTCACATAGAGTCAAGGGCAGTGGAAGGAAATTCTGACCAAGGTGGTTTGCTGTCTTCAAATGCCTGATGAGCTGCTTGTGAAAATGGACTTGGACTTCTTCTGTTGGACTCAGAAGTCAGATAGGGACAGCAGGGCTCTCGGAGGGCTCTGGGAGTAAAGAGGGGACAGATTCCAACTCATTGTAAGTAAGAACTTTCTAATTGACACTAGCTGTTTAGGTATGAAATGCACTGCTCCCACAAGGAGTCTGCCCTAGTACATGTGCTAAGTGAGGGAGGTATAGGCAGGATAGTCACTTAGGGAGGCATTAAGAGGGGCTTGGGGGTACAATGGAGAGGACTTCCAACAATTTCTGAGAGTTTTAACAAATAAAATGTAGAGCAGAGCATTGCAAACAAAACAAATAAAGCAAAAAAAAAAATAAAGCTAAATAATAAAATTAGATATCTTTGACTTAAAACCTGGGTTTCCATGTCATTCCAACATGGTTGTAACTAATAAGGTCACTTTAAAAAAAGTTTCTTTTCAGTTTTTAATGTTTTGTTATGACACATCTACCTAGATAGATAAATGCAATGTATCAATAATAGCTCTAAAAACATAGTTATGTTGAAACTCTAAGTGCATTTAACAATATGAGCAAAATACATTTTCAACTAAGGTAAAAATAGTATTGCTAGCATATATATTTAGTAGAGTTCTGTAATTTTAATTTTCAATTTGATCATAAAATCTCATTTGCTGTTTTTTTTATCTTAGGTACCCAAGGGCTGTTTAACTTAGACATTTATGATGTACTAAAGTTACTGTGAGACTCTTTAAATAGTCAACATTACTTGCACATGAATTTACGTTTCTATAAATGTCCTCTTGAACTGTATAAGACATAGTTCTCCCGGAAACTTCACTGAGAAATTCAAACCTAGTCTCATCATTATTTCCCAGTCAAGAAGCAATACTTTTATGCTCACTGATGTAAGTTATGACCCTGACTATGACATAGAAAAGGTCTGACTCATCAATCTGGTAATTAAACAAATATTTATTACTTATCTTTTGCTAGGCACTCTGAATACACTGGTGAGAAAGACATATATGGCTGCTGTCCCCACAGAGAGGAGAAATCACATTTCAATATATAAGTAGCACACAGTACTCTGAAATTTCATGGGGGTGTGGGGTAACATGCCCTAAGACCTTTGGGGGAAGGCATGTCAGGCAAGGCCTCATTGATGAAGGAATATTTAGGATGAACCCTTAAGGTTGGGGGCAAGAAGCAAGCAGGTGGTGAAGGAAATGGGTCTTTTTCTAGGTGGAAGAAACATTACATACTTGTTGAGTAAGAACATAGCAAGTTGAGGAATCTGAAAACTACCCAGACCACCTAGTGTGAGGCCAAAAGTGGGGAGGGGTCCAGGGAGGAAGACAGGAACCAGATCCCCAGAGGTCTCACAAGGCATGTTATAGATGTGGAGCATTATTCTTTATTTTCTTTATCTTCACCCTACACATCTTTATCCCAGATCTTAGTGCCATAACCCACTGAAGTGTGTGTGTGTGTGTGTGTGTGTTATGCATGCACACACAAACATTCATGAATGGGTATGTTTACTGGGTCTAGATATAACAAGTATTTCTTACCATTTATCCTGGCAAAAAAAAAAAAAGGTGGAACATAGTACTATGTCATCAGTACACTGGGAAATGACTGAAAGCCTTTAGTCACACTGATATGACCAGATTACATTTTAGGAGTTCCACTCTGGTTGCAGAGAAGAAAACTGACTAGTGAAGGTAAGACTAGAAGCAACTGCATTTGAGAGAGTTATTGTTGCCATAGATCTGGGGAGTACCAACAGAGATAGAGAGAAGTAGACAAATCTGAGAAATATTTAGGAAAAAGAGACACAGATTTGGTGAGAGATTAAATGTTCAAAGTGAGGTAATGGGAAGAATGGAGTCTACCTCCCAGAATTCTGGCTTGAATAATGGCTTGTACAGTGGGGCTATTTTCTACAATTTTCTACAAAATGGAAATATGGAAGTATGGAGAGGAATCACATTGGCCTGAGGAATGAGGCTTCCTCTGGGAGATGTCAAGTTTGAAGTTTCTGCAGGACATCAACTTAGAGATGTTGAGTAAGTGATTGGAGACATGGGTCTGGGGCTTAGGAGATAGGTCAACACTAGAAAAAAAGATTAATTCAGACCTTTATTCAGTAGAGATTTCTTGAGCTCCATACCAGGTGCTGTACATGATGTCTTAGACCTTCATGACTAAACAGACATTATCACTTAGAACTTAGAACAATAAATATCTAAATGATATTTTAAGCCATGGGAGTGGGTGGATACATTTTCTGAGGGTAAGAATTTTAAATAAGTTGAATGGGCTTAGAACTTCAACATCTAAGACTGAATTACAAGAAGAGTAGAGTAGTTGGCAGAACCAGACCAAACAGAGAAAAACTAATAGTATTTTCTGCCCTAAAGGAAGAGTTGCAAAGAGGAGGATATGAGGGTCAGAATCAATGCAAATCAAATTGAGATGAACCAGAAGACTCTTGTTAGACACTGGTGCTCGACTCTCTTACTCCCCACATATGATCTTAGAATGAACAAAAGAATAGACATAAAGGCTCTATGACTTCCAGGATGTAAAACTGCTCATAAAATATTAGTTATCATCATCATTATAACAATAATGTTAAAGGCCAATGCCAGGAACTACAGGAAGAAAAATCCAAAGTGTCACCATCCAGAATTATCTCCATTTCAGAAATTAGAAGCAGGACAAGAGGTTTACCATAAATAACATACAAAATATTAAAATATGAAAGAAGAGGAAACTAAAAAATAAAGTAGATGCCTGTTTCTTGGCATTCCTAGTTAACTGTAGATGTTTATTTATTGATGTGTTTATTTGCTAATCTCCATATGAAGATGTATAGAATGCAACTGGTGTTTTTCTGATATTGAATAACTTTAAAATTGGAGAAATTCCACTCTCTCCTGATTGTTGGCAAGCCTCAGTAATATAGGGAAGTGATTGAAAGCTTCATGCCGGAGAGATTACCTTCCAGAACTTTGACTTCTGAGGCAACCCACTGAAACACTATAGAAATGGGAAGTTTCATTACTGTCATTGAGAAACAGCAACAAAATGCAATGTAGGGGAGTCTGGATTGCATCCAGAAATACATAGAAAAACAACTGAGTCTGTACTTTAGCAAACAGCACTGGATTGATGTTAAGTCCCTGGTTTTGATCATTAGAATATGGATGTACCAGATTTTTTAATTACTATTTTTTATTATGTTGTGTTAGTCACCATACAGTATGTCATTAGTTTTTGATTCAGTGTTCCAAGATTCATTGTTTATGTATAACACCTAGTGCTCCATGCAGTATGTGCCCTCCTTAATACCCATCATGGGGCCAACCCATTCCCTACCGCCCCCTTTGCCTTCCCCTTTAAAATCCTAAGTTTGTTTCTCAGAGTCCATAGTCTATCATGGTCAGTCTCCCCCTCCGATTTTCCCCCCTTCATTTTTCCCTTTCTTCTCCTAATGTCCTCCATGCTATTCCTTATGTTCCACAAGTAAGTGAAAGCATAGGATAATTGACTTTTTCTTATTTCACTCAGTATAATTTCCTCTAGTCCCATCTATGTTGATACAAAAGTTGATACATTCATCCCTTCTGATGGGTGGATAATGTTCCATTGTGTATATGGACCACATCTTCCTTATCCATTTGTCTCTTGAAGGGCATCTTGACTCTTTCCACAGTTTGGTTATTGTGGACATTGTTGCTATGAACATTGGGGTGCAAATGGCCCTTCTTTTCATTACATCTGTATCTTTGGGGTAAATACTCAGTAGTGCAATTGCCGGGTCATAAGATAGCTAGCTCTATTTTTATTTTTTTGAGGAACCTCCACACTGTTTTCCAAAGTGACTACACCAATTTGCATTCCCACCTAGAGTGTAAGAGGGTTCCCCTTTTCTCCACAACTTCTCCAACATTCATTGTTTCTTGCCTTGCTGATTTTGGCCATTCTAACTGGTATAAAGTGGTTTCTCAATGTGGTTTTGATTTGAATTTCCCTGATGGCTAATGATGAAGAATATTTTTTCATGTGTCTGTTAGCCATTTGGATGTGCCAGATGTTAACATTAGGGGAAGCTGAATGAAGGGTAGACGGGATTTTTTTTTTTTTACTTTTTTTTCTATAATTTTACTCTAAGTCTAAAATTATTTCAAAATGAGCAGCTTCTTTTCAAATTCAAACAAGTATTTAAACCCACTCTGTAAAATCCTAGTTACTTGAAACTTGTTGAATCCTCAAAGCAGATTTTGGAGTCTGAATTTCTTGTAACTGTTCTCTAATAGATTTTCTCTGTTTTGGTTCTTGAGATAAGCTTGGGTGAGAATAACTTCACATCTACGACATCAGCGTCAAAAGTCTTTTAAATATTTTGACACTTCAATTGACCGTTTCTTTAAGTTTTTTCTGCACCAAATCATAACAAATCACCTCAATTAGACTCACCACTCTAGAAAACAACTGGACTCTGCACAGAAGCTTATTAACGGCAAGTAAAACAGCTTCAATTACTCCTGAAAAAAAAATGCGAATCTTTTTTATTTTATTATTTTAAATGTAATTCCTATTAATCCAATAAAATATTTTTGTGTGCTGCTTTTTAAAATATCTTTATCAAACTATTCTCTGAATTTAACCACTTTCTTTCTATCAACTTCCAAATGGTCCAGTTTAGTGTATCAACCAACTCAAAGCATGTATAAATGCAGAGACCCACACCCATGTAACACCCATCCTCATGTGCTACGAATTCACTTGGCAAAAACATGTTATTGAAACAATGCACAGTGTGCAAAACATTGGATTATCTCTTGCTATGGTAATATCTTAAACAATGAAATCTGACAATATCATCAGGAAACACTTGCTCTTCTGTCCCAACTCACTCTATTATTTGTAAATGCACTAAGTGTTATAAGTGGTGGAGTTTGCCAAAATCAGCAAAGTCAGCTTTAAAAAAAAAAAAGCCTGGATATTTGGCTCTGAAAATCTTTTCTGGCTAGATTCTTATATCTCTTTCCCAACTCAGAACTTGAATGATAACCACAGAGGATCTGTGTGAAATCTGATGTCTGGGGATTCCAGGAGCAACAGCGGAGCCCCTCAGCAGCAGGGAGGCCCTTTTATCTAATCTCTCTTAATGTAAATGCAGTGGGTCAGTGCATAATACACTTCAACATCTCATTTAGATACAGAAAGATGAATTCCACAGGAAAAAAGCATTATTCAGAGTGGCTTTGATTTAATAAGAATGGTTTCATTAAACAAGCATTGACCCATCCATCTAAAGGAAAATTTGCCCAAAGAACCCACCAATGAAGGACTGTTCTTTTCAAAACACTGATGAAGTAAAAGAGAGGACTGTGTCTTCTGGAACTATGAATGTGCTGAACGCAATAGCGCTGCTGGTGGGACACCACGCCTTCCACCTGAGTCCCCGTTAGTGCTGACGCATGTAGCATTGATGTATCAGCCTGTCCAAGCCAGAAACGAAGACGGCCTCCATGGAGGATATCAATTGACCTGTAAACTATAACATGTGGTTTTCTTTACAAGGCTTTCTGCTGCTGAATTCTCGGTTTTCTACTTAGCAGAAAGTATCCATGCTGCATATTTTCCATGGCGCACAGGGTGGGCTAATCTTGTCCATTCACCAAAAACATGGAGGTGGTTTTTCACTGAGACTAAGAGGAGAGAAGCATTCTCAGCAAGACCATCTTTAACACATGGCATCCCCCCATATACAGGTAAAGTACTTCAAGATCGTAGGGGAAAAGCATCAATGAAGAAAGTGTTAGAAACTGAAATATGGAATTGTGTTTAAGCATGTTATGGAGAAGCTATTAAAGCCAGTAATTCACATTTGAGTTCCTGAAAGAACTTAGTTCTGCTAGCTCTATAAAGACAGTCCCTTTAGAGTACAAGTGTGTTGCATTTCTTTAAAATAATATCAACTAACTACACTGTCAGAAATAGGAAAAATTAGGCACTAACTTCATCATACCCCTCCCAGACATCCAGCCTCGCCAGGTGTGGAAGAGCAATGTTACCTGGCTCCTTTGGATCAGGCTTGAGGCACAGAGAGCCCAGAAGGTCCCAGGCAGTGCTGGGACAGCAGGGGGCGATGTTAGCACACGCTGGTGAACTCCCCCATGACCTGGAAATGAGCAGAGAGAACAACTAAAACAGAAAGTGGGCACAGATAGTGTCCAAAGAGGGCAGGGGAGTTTCCCTTCTGTTCAGACATGAAGCAGGGAACAAATGAGGACATATTCTATTTCCTCTGATCAGTTTGCTTTCGCTCAGATTAAACAAAGAAGAAAGAAGTCACAGTTATCTAGGACAGACACAGGTGACTCATCAGTCCAAGGTCACGCATAGATACTATCAGAGTGGTCAGTAACGTGAGATTTAGGGACAAAGAAAGACATTGGCTCCACCCCATGCATCTGTTCCCTTGCCTGCCAAAGTCATAGCTTTTCCTCTATCTTTTTTTGTTTGTTTAATGGATCTGGAATTCTATTTTAATTAAATGTCTCCCACAGCTCCTACCAGGTAAAATTACACTTAATGGGATGGGACACGAGACAAGTGTCGTAATGTTTGGGGAAGGTCCCATCCATCACTCCTGTTTTTGCATCCCTCATCAGATCTATCAGCACAGCTTGTTAGTTCTCCTTCACAATATCCAAATGCAGTGACCACTCACCAGTGCCACTGCTGCTGCACTGGTATGACAACACCATCTTCTCTCTCCTGAACTACTACAGAAGCTTCCTGATTGGATTCCCTGGGTCTTTTCTTGCCCCTTCAGTCTAGTCCACACAGCAGTCACAGTGATCCTGTTAAAATGCATGCCAGATCCTGTCACCCCACTGCTCAAAACTCACTAATGGCTTCTCATATTACTCCAAATAAAAGCCAAACAAAGTCTTACAAGGACCCATATAATCTGATCTGGTTGTCTCTCTGACCTCCTCTATTACTGTCTCTTGCTCAGTCCACCCCAGCCATTCTATCCTCGCTACTCCTTGAACTTTCCAGGCATAATCTCACCTCAGAGCCTTTGCATTTGCTGTTCCTTCTAGCTGTAAGGCTCTTCCCCAACATATTTTCATGGCTTATTCCTCACCTCTTTCAGATCTTAGGTGTCCCCATCAACCCTCCTTACACTCATTCCTTGAATTTATTGTGCTTCATAGCATTTGTCACCATCTAACAGGTTACATATTTCACTTATCTAACTTGTTTACTCTCTGTTTCCCTCAACCAGAATGTGAGGACCCAGAAGGCAGGGGGACATTTTTGTTTATTTTGTTCAGTGATGTATATTCAGAGCCTAGAACTTTCCTACTGCACAGTTGGTGCTCAACAAATTATGGATACATTCACTGGTGGGAAGAATGAATATTGAACAGACCAGGCAGGATAGAAGAACACTAAAAGAGGAGTAAGAGATGCTAAGAAGCCACTATTTGTGCCAGGCATGTTATTTTTTTTCAGAGTTTGGGACGCCTGGGTGGCTCAGTTGGTTAAGCGGCTGCCTTCGGCTCAGGTCATGATCCCAGTGTCCTGGGATCAAGTCCCACATCGGGCTCCTTGCTCGGCAGGGAGCCTGCTTCTCCCTCTGCCTCTGCCTGCCACTCTGTCTGCCTGTGCTTGCTCGCTCTCTCTCTCTAACAAATAAATAAATGAAATCTTTAAAAAAATAAATAAATAAATAAGAGTTTATTTACTTATTTGAGAGAAAGAGGGAGAGAGAGCAAGCACAAGGAAGGGGAAGGCAAAGGGAGAGGGAGAAGCAGACTTCCAACTGAGTAGGGAGCCCAACGTTCCAGGACCTTGACATCATCACCAAAGCCAAAGGTAGACACTTAACCAACTGAGCCACCCAGGTAACCCACACTGTTTTTTTTAGGAGGCTCCACGTGGAGGGTGGAGCCCAGTGTGGGGCTTGGACTCACCTGAGCTGAGATCAAGAGTCAGATGCTAACTGACTGAGCCCCCGGATACCCCCAAGCATGCTATTTCTTAATCTCTTGGTTAAGGGTGGCCAAAGGAATAGTGTTTTTCACCCAATAGACTACCCATTTGAGAGTCATGGAATCACCTCAGTGGGCTGTGACCATTGAGATATGTGTGTGTGTGTGTGTGTGTGTGTGTGTGTGTGTATGTATATATACATACATATATATATTTCCCCCATAGGGGCACCTTGGTGGAACAGTTGGTTAACTCTTGGACTCTTGGTTTCAGCTCAGGTTGTGATCTCTGGGTGGTGAGGTCAAGTCCCTTGTTAGGCTCTGCACTCAACTGCACTCAACTTGGAGTCTGTTTAAGAGTCTCTCTGCCCCTTCCCCCCTCAATAAATCTTTTAAAGAATTTTCTTGAGGAATAAAATAAATTTTTCAAAGATTTTATTTATTTATTTGACAGACAGAGATCACAAGTAGGCAGAGAGGCAGGCAGAGAGAGAGAGAGAGAGAGGAGGAAGCAGGCTCCCCACTAAGCAGAGAGCCCCATGCGGGGCTCGATCCCAGGACTCTGGGATCATGACCTGAGCCGAAGGCAGAGGCTTTAACCCACTGAGCCACCCAGGCGCCCCTAAAATAAAATGTTTTTAAATTAGTACAAATTACATTAAAAATAATAAGTATTATTTTATGAACTTTATGTTTCTAATGTCTGTGTGCATATATGTGCTAGATTATTATAATGTAAAATGTATTGTTCATCATAATTCTCAGTCAAATAAGTTTGAAACCTGTTATGGACAACACCGTCTAAGGTGCTAAAATAATCCTGTTTTATCAGTTATACGGAGAAAGACCTTCGACAGCCTTTTTGAAGCTCCCATTACGTGCATGTTGGTGTGCTTACAAGTCCAACATTTTTGAGGCTATATTCATTCTCTCTACTCTTTTTCTGTGTTCTTCAGGTTTCATAATTTCTATTAGTTTTCAGAGTTTGCTGGTTTTTTCTTCTGCCAATGCAGATCTACTCTACTCTGGGATCTCTGTAGCAAACTTTCATTTTTGTTTTTGTGCTTTTCAATTCCAGAATTCCCATTGGTACTTTTTTATAATCTCTATCTCTTTAGTGATATTCTCTGCTTATGAGTCATTTTTTCATGCTCTCATTTAATTCTTTAACATGTTTCCTTAGTTCTTTGAACATATTTATAACCCCTGTCTTGAAATATTTACCTACCTAATCCAACATCTGGGCCTCCTCCAAGGAGTTTCTATTGCCATTTTTTTTCCTATGTATCAGCCACACTTTCCTGTTGCTTTGTGTAGCTCAGAATTTTTTGTTGAAAACTGGACTTTTAGATAGTATATTTAGTAACTCTGACTCTTGGACAAATAGGGACTTTCCCTATTTGTGGGCTTTTCTCTTTAATTTGTTTGTTTATTTGGCTGAGCTAAATCTGTGAAATCTATTTCTCTTGCAGGGTGCAGACTGATGTTCCTCCTCAGATATTTTTCCTTGCTTATGTCTTTTGGGTTGACTTCCTAGGGGTCACCTGGGTCTGTCTAAAGTACTTATTGGTCAAAAGTTGTGCTTAAGGCCCCTAGCTACTTAGAATTTTACCCTTCATCATTGGTTCTTTAGGTGGCTTGGTAATCAATGTGATTGTATTTTTATATCTGGCTTCCTAGAAGTCACTCCTTTTATTTAGCCAGAGTCTGGTCAGACATTGTGCTTAAGCCCCTTGCTAATGGGTCTATTTGTGATATGGGGAATGTTTTCGGGTTCATCCCACAGCCCAAAGGGACATCTCCATCCTATGAGCAGGCACTTGAGAAGGATGGTGCCTGAACAAAATGACTCATTGTATTGTCCAAGATGGTCATGGTGGTCCTTGCATCTTGCTGGACTCAACAACAGCCCTTTGCATCCCCTCTCTCAGCCCCAGAGCACTTCTAATCATCATGTAGCTCTATAGCTATCTCATGAACTTCTTTTTACAAATGTTAATTGTATAGTATCTTCAATGACTGATGTGCAAAAGCATTCATCAGAAGCAGCTGAAATTCATTATTACCATTCAGTACTAACAGTACAAAAGTTGGAAGCTATTCTTTTTAATTCAGATGATTAGGATCTAAATGTGAGATTCCCTTTTGCTCAAAACTCTGCTGAAACGAAGGTATTTCTAAATGATTATTGACCTGACAATCCCTCTAGTCAAAGATGGTTTTGGAGTTTTTAATTATTTCAACATCTATGAAACACATTTTGCCAAAAACTAGCTTCTCAGAGGCTTCTGAGTGCTGATTCTGACTGAGCAGGGGGGGTTTCTAGCAATTTGGCATGTTTTCCATGATCCTAGGAACAGCCCTTTGGCTCAAGGAAGAAGGCTAACTCCTTCTGCAGTCATACAAGGGGTCGCCAATCCCTTGGCACAGATGTGGCAAGAGCACATTTACATGCTCAGGTCTGGTGCTTTGGCCAGAAGCAGAGGCTGTTAACTATATGTACCATACTTAATTAAGTAGGAGTTTTATGAGGTGGACGGCAATACCCCAGGGGCCAACTCAAAGCCATGGGATTTATTGAGCTCTAACTGAAAACTGACAGCCCCCAACATGCACATGACAGAACCTATATTACAAGAAAGTTAATGTTGCAAGAGAACTCTTTAGTCACAAAAAGCAAGGCATCCATTCTCCAGTTGTGGTCACTATTCTATGACACCAGCACTTCTAGCAGGAGTTCAGGGAGACATGCAGAAGATGGGGGGAGCAGTGACTGAAAAGCATGGTGAGGGCCTGCCCGAAGATCAAAGGCAACAGGTAGCAGAGTTTTGAAATGTTGGTCTTCTTTCACCAGGAACACCAAGAACAATGGAATCGTAATTCGACCATTTTCTAGGGATAAGACAGCCCAAGCAGGGGTATGATAAGAGGGACAGAGTCAGTCACCTATTCCAAAGTATTATTGCAACTTCACCTCTCCATAAACAGAAGAAGTCAGGAATGAGTAATGCAGTCAGCTAAACAGGGGCCTCTCACATCAGGATCATCCATGTCTAACCTAGGGGAAACTTTCTGAGGTTGAATTTTGAGACACAAAAAATACTCTCCTGAGAAAGGAAACACACTGTAGACTTACAAGTCCACCTGTTTTAGCCCATCAACGAGTCAGAGAGTCCATTAGTTTGGGGGAGCATCTGCCTTTTGAGATTTTATACTTCATTTTACATGTCATTTCCCTGAGTAGCCCTGCAGGACCACAGGAAGCAAGGGTAAATTTGAAGTAAGCATTTGTTTTCCTGGAACATTTGTTAAAACAAGATTTTGTACATTCTTTTTATTAACCCATAACATTGAAACCTGATTCGAAGAAAACACATAAAAACCATGGGGCAGTATGTAAGGAAAAGATCCTTAGAGAAGCTCACACACTTAAACACATATATCAGGGCAGATATTCTCAAGACCATTCTGGGAAAGTGGCTGAGCATCTATCTGAGTTTTCCCAAGGCGGTTTGATGTATCCTGTTGCCCCAGGATAATCATTAATATTATCCCCTTTCATTCTGAAAGTCATCCCCGTTTGAACTATAAATTATGCAGTGACCTGGAACTGAGAATCAACCCTAGAACTCTGACAGCTTCTCATCCTTCAGGTGAAAGCTCACATAACTACCACAGAACTTTTGTCCTCTACTGGCGTTGGTTCCAAAGGAGGCAGTGGTGATCAACAAGGCACACCTAAATCCAGATGTCAGTGCTCCCCTGGAATAGCCAGTTTGTTCCTGCACTGATGGCCATCCTTCCTTTGGCCAGGTTTAGCCTGTCCCAGGCCCAGTTCTAGGTTGATGGCATCACATTGAGAGCAGGAAGCATTTCTCTAGTTTTGTGGTATGAAGTTGTTCCATGAAAGGGAAAGATATGCAAAACAATGTCTAAAAGTGGAAGAAACCTTAAAACCAATGAAAAAGGCTGACAAACCCAGCTTGACAAGAAATGGTTTATTGAGGGAACTTACAGACAAAATCGTGTCTTGGGACACTTCAAGATGAGTAGATCTCTCAACCCCACCTTCCATAAGACCTGCTTTTATAGCCCTAGAGACCACCCAGAAGGAAATATTTAAGAATCATAGTCATATCTCTAGAGTAAATCTGAGTATACCATGGTATACCCTTATGCTTCAAGGGTATACTTAAGAGTGTGGTTAAATGAAAAGAAAAAAAGTGGGTGGGGGTAAGGGGCTGTGCTCAAGAAGGCGTTAGGTCACAGTGCAGTCATAATGGCAGATTTGTCCAAGGTGACATTAGTCTGG
This sequence comes from Taxidea taxus jeffersonii, assembly GCA_003697995.1. Taxonomy (NCBI): domain Eukaryota; kingdom Metazoa; phylum Chordata; class Mammalia; order Carnivora; family Mustelidae; genus Taxidea; species Taxidea taxus. The sequence goes on along the minus strand of RCUC01000128.1, from coordinate 38,149 downwards.
TTCACAAAGGAGGTCAGGACTGCTCTTCCCCAGCCCAGGCAAGGAGTCCTTTTATTTTTTTTTTTTAATTATTTATTATTTATTTATTTATTTGTCAGAGAGAGAGCACAAGCAGGGGTAGTGGCAGGCAGAGGGAGAAGCAGGTTCCCTGTTGAGCAGGGAGCCCGATGTGGGACTCAATCCCAAAACCCTGGGATTATGACCTGAACGGAAGGCAGATGCTTAACCGACTGAGCCACCCAGGTGCCCCCAAGGAGTCCTTTTAAAACTCATAACAGTTCTTTGCCTCTCTATTTAGTTGTCATGGAAACTAAAATAAAACATCTTCTTCCTCATTGAGATCTCATAACATTTCAGATATCTTGAAGAGAGATTTGGGGAATCAAGTCCCCCCCCAAATTCTGAGGAACTGAGTATGATTCTTACGGAAGATGAAAGAGCTCACTGGCCACGACCCTTACCGAGTCTCCCCTCCATGTGTAATGTAGGCACCAAGCAACACGTTTCCTTTGTGGTTATGAGAAAGACCTCCAACTTTTCCACAAAGTTTCTCCAGGATATGAGCTGTACAAACCACATACTCTTCAATTTTCTCTACCAAATGGCAATATTTGCTTCTGCCTGTGCTCACTGACCTATACCGTAAGGCTAGCTCTAAACTGGGAACTCATATATTCCCACATTCTAGTATATTTCCCAACCTTTATTGGCCTAAGGCAATGAATGGATCAAGGTATTGGGATTAGATAGAAACAGAATTAGGTCCTAGCTCTGTGACCTTGGGTATCTTACCTTCTTCAAACATTCATAAAATGATTGTATTAGATTACAAAATAAGCTGCTGTAAACAGAGAGAGTAACAAATTTCAGGAACTTAAAGAACAAAGGAGTTGATTGCTCTCTCACATAATAGTCCAAAGTGAGTGTTCTAGTTTGTCAGGTGGCTCTGTCCTATAGTTATCCAAGAACCCATGTTTAGAACATCTCTGCCATCTTTAGCCCATGGCTTCTAACGCAGCTGTAGTCATCACCATTTTTGTCAGTAGAGACAAATCTGCTAACCCAGATAGCATAGCTGATACACAGCATTGTCTCATGTGCCCTAGTCTGAAGGTGACCCACATCATTTCTATTAATATTCTGTGGGAAGACCTTAATTTTCTTGACCCATGTACTGCAAGGAAGACTGGAAGAGGTAACACCTGGCACCTGGCTGGTGTCTAAATTCCAGCTAAAATTTATTTCTATGAATGAAGGGAAGCATAGATTTTGGCTTCTGGCTAGCATTTTCCATCTCAATGGCAATATGGTAATACTACCCCCCCTTAGGGTTGTTGCTACAAGTAAGTTAATTTAAATGTGCCCAATACCTACCAATATTCAAGGAATGGGGGTTATTCCTACTTACTAGGTTACCCATTTATTACAAAGGATATAAACTCAGGAACAGTCTGATGGTAGAGATGTATAGGTCAAGATATGGAGAAAGAGTGCAGAGCTTCCATGTCCTTTCCAGGTGCATCTCTCTGGCTGGTTTTCCAAATGTTCACTAACTCGGAAGCGCTCCAGACTCTGTCCTTTTGAAGTTTAATAGAGGCTTCATTACATAGGCATGGCTGATTAAATCATTGACCCTTGGTGATTGATTCAGCACTCCAGAGGTTGAGGGAAGATACCTACAGTTCCAATCCTTTAATCACATGGTTTGGTTCCCCAGGCAACCATCCGCCATCCTAAACTGTCTGCCAAAAGTCACCTCACTAACATAAAAACAATTAAAATTAAAAATTTAAATTTAAAAAACACCTTTATTACTCCTACTATGGGAAATTTCAAGAGTTTTAGGAGCTCTGTGCCAGGAAGGCCAAGGGACAAAGACCAGATAAATATTCTTATCATAAATCACAACTTCACTCTTCTCAAATTTAGTATGTATATATGTCAAAACTTGTCAAATCATGCATTATATATACAGGTGTGTCAATTATTTCTCATGAAATTTTTTAATACTATGTGTACAAAAAGAAACACTTTTTTCTGAATATGTTCCTTCCCTAGTTGCCACCATTTTAGCAAATGGTACCACATAGTTGCCCAAATCACAAACTTAGACAATGAATCTTGTCTCAATGAGTCTGTGTCTCAAATCCAATCACTTTCCTTATTCATTGAGCCATCATCATGTGCCTGCAGAAGTCTGGCTATTGGTAACCAGTATCCACTACTGTTGCTCTTTAATCTTACCTTACTCATATAGGTGTGGTCAAAAATATAATACACAGAATTTACCATTTTGACTGTTTTAAATGTACTGTCTACTGACATTAATTACTTTCACATTGTTGTGCGCCCATCACCACTATGCATTAAGAAACTTTTTATCTTCCCAAACTGAAACACTGTACCCAGTAAACAATAACTGCCCTCTTCACAATAGGCCCTGGAAACTTCCATTCTACCTTCTGTCTCTGTGGATTTGATTGTTCTATGTACCTCATATAAGTGCAAGCACAGTATTTTTCCTTTTGTGCCTGGCTTATTTGACTTAATGTTCAGTGTCCATTCATATTATAACATGAGACAGGATTTCATCTCTCTTCTTAAGGCTGACTGATAGTTTATGGTATAATGCCACATTTTATTTACCCATTTACCTGTTAACAGACACTGGAGTTGTTTCTATCTTTTGGCTATTGTGAATAATGCTGCTGCTATGCACATGGGTATGCAAGTATCTATTGGAATGACTTCTTTCGATTATTTTGGATATAAATACCTAGAAGTGGAATTGTGGAATCACATGGTAACTCAGTGTTTAATTTTTTGAGGATCCTCCGTACTGTTTTCCACAGTGGTTGCACCATTTTGCATTCCCATCAGCAGTGCAGAAGAGTTCCAATTTCTCCACATCCTTGCCACTGTTATTATCCAGGTTCCTTCCTTCCTTCCTTCTTTCTTCTTCTTTTTTTTTTTTTGTAATAGCCATCCTAGTGTCTTGAAGTAGCATTTCATTATGGTTTTGATTTCTATTTTCCTAATAATTAGTGATGGTGAGTATCTTGAGTATCTTTCATGTGCTTGCTGGCCATCTATATATCTTCTTTGGAGAAATGTTCATTCATGTTCTTTGCCCATTTTTTAATTGATAACTTTTGGTTTCTTGATTTGTTTGTTTGCTTATTGAGTATTAGGGTATCTCTTAAAACATAGATCACGTCCTCCAATCCCTTATAACAAGTTTCCATTGCATTTAGGATAAAATCCAGACTCTTCTGGCTGCTGATTACTTCCAAACTATCTCAGACCATTTTCTTGCTGGCTCTCTGAACTAAAACCCAGGGCCTTTTCTCTGTTCTCAAATATACCGAAGTCTCCTTAATGTCTTCCCATGGATCTTCTCATTTAATCAGAGAGGTCTACCATGACTGCCTCACCTGAGGTAACTGCTTTGGCTTATTCTCAACGCATCATCTTGTTCATTACAACCTGAAGTTATCTTGCTTACTCATTTTGCTTTTTCATATATCTACTCCTTCACATAGCTCCCCAATGCAGGGATCTCATCCATGCAGCTTACAGTATCCTTAACATCTAGACTACAGCCAACAGTAAGTATTTGTTAGATAAATAAATTTTCCATTACTCTCTTGCTAGTATTATTTCTATTTCTACTTCAACCATTTCTACCATTTGTCGAGAATCTATTATATGCCAAGCACTGTGCTAGGTACTTTAAACATTAAACCCTCAAAAATCTGAAAATTGGGTATTACTATGCCCATTGCATAGATGAGAAATTTGTGCCACAAGTTGGTAAGAAATGTGTCCAAGCTTACAAAGTATAAAGTAGTAGAACTGGAACCACAATGCAGATCTTCACAACTTCAGAGCTCATGACCTCTCCTGAAACTACAGCTTAAAATTGCCTTTCTGTTATTCCATGAAAAAAATGAGGTAGGCAAAAGGTCACTTTGAAACTGATTATTTCAAAAAGATCTGAGAAATAAATACTCTTATCTCCAAGGACAGCTTGGTGCTCCCTCACGGCTTTCCTCTCCCCAGCTACTCTTCAGATCCTCTCCCTCCAGCTGAAACCCTGCTGCCTCCTCCAGGAAGCTCACCTGGTTTATGGGCTTTCTCTCAGCCCATGGTGCTTTTTCCTTCTTCGAGCCCCTGAAGGCCTAATGGCCTGTCTGGCACGCCTGGCATCATCTCATCCTGCATACTTGCCACATAGGTGAGCTTCATCCCCCTGCCTAGATTATAGTCCTGAAAAGCAGAGAACTGCAAAGCCAAGAAGAGACTAAAAAGCAGAAGTATCAGACAAGATTTGCCTGGCTAACTTCTCTAGCAGACCCAAAATATGCTAGAACTTCCTCAGTGATATCTTTACAACGGGAAACTATCCAGCTTTTTTTTTTTTTAACATTCTTCTAGACTTTTATTCATAGTACTTGTTTTTTTCATTGCATAACAATAAACTTTTCAAAAAGAGTTTCAAAGAAACAGAAAGGTTGCAAAAATAATTATTTCTATGTACTCCACACCTAGTTTCTCCTGCTAAGCACAATTGATACACCCAATGAACACCTGCGTGAACATGATGGAAACTATCCAGCTTTAAAAAGGAAGAAAATTCTGGCATGTGCTACAACATGGATGAACCTTGAGGACATTTTGTTCAGTGAAATAAGTCAATTACAAAAAGTATAAACAATGGATGATTCCACTTACATGAGGAACCTACAGTAATCAAAATCATAGACATGGAAAATAGAATGGTTCTTGCCAGGGTGGAGGGAATGCAGAATTAATATTTAATGGGGACAGGGTTTCAGTTTTGCAAGAACTCAAAAATGAGTTCTGAGACAGATGGTGGTGATGGTACACGAAAATGTGAATGTTTGTGGGTTTTTTTTTTAAGATTTTATTTATTTATTTGACAGACAGAGATCACAAGTAGGCAGAGAAGCAGGCAGAGAGAGGAAGGGAAGAAGACTTCCCACTGAGCGGGGCTCGATCCCAGGACCCTAGGATCAGGACCTGAGCTGAAGGAAGAGGCTTTAACCCACTGAGCCACCAGGGGCCCCTGAATGCAGTATTTAATGTTCACACTCTATAGAGCACTTCACCCACCTCCTCCCTCTTGAGGACAGCCCTGACCTCCATGACTTGCAGGAGTAGAAAGAGCTCCCGTCTACACCATACCACCCTGAACAGGCCCAGATCTCGTCTGCTCTCGGAAGCTAAGCAGGATCGGGCCTGGTTAGTACTTGGATAGGAGTAGAAAGAGCTCCCTAGCCCAGCTCCCAGGTCCCTGTGTTGCCTTAGGCAAGTCCCACAACCTCTTTGAACCTCAGTTTCCTCGTTGGTAAAATGAGAGCCTAAGACAAGACAATCCCCAAGAGCCCTCTAAGAAACCAGCCTTCTGAGAAATGGCCTGGCACGGCGTGCCCCTATTAGCATACACGAAATCAAAGAGGAGTCTCCCAGGGAGGAGGAAAGCTAGCCCAGGACATACTTCTTAGAAAAGGATATAGTCAATGAAGGGGGCCCCCATGACCTTCTGAAATGCAAAAAGGGCACAGAGTTCTGCAACTCCTACTCTCTCATAGAAATTCTCACTTGCCGTAGGAGCAGTACTTAGGAAGTAGCTAAATACTCCAGACCCGGCCTGCTTCTTCAGCTCCTGACAGGATTCTAGTAGTTCCCATCAGCTTGGGGATGGTCAATCCCAGCCAGTCCCTCCTGCAGCTTTGGGGATCATCTGGACCCAGCCCTCCCTTCTTTTCCTGGTGACTTGGTATGTAAAGGAGCAGGCTCATGGGGATTTTGCTTGCACTATCTCTGCCTACCTCCTCAGTTTGACTGTCAGGGCCACTATCGAAGTGTGCAGGCCTCCAGCCCACAGGGCTGCCTGCCCTGGAACTGCTCTGCCTTTATTTAGGCAGTGATTTTACGAGGTGGACATGAGCCCCAGATTTATGGAGCCCTCCTTCTGACCCAGGCCCAGCTGGTTCTCCCAGGGGTGTCCCCAACCCAGGAGACAGAAGCCCAAGGCCTTTACTAGCCTGCCCTATCTGTCTGGGCTGAGACTGGTGTGATGAACACCTGAATTAGCTCACAAGGAGGAGTAGAGAGCAAGAGAGAACAAGAAGCAAGTAAACGGGCACCTGGAAGCCTCAGAACTCTAATTCTCCATGCCATTTTACTCATCATGGAGCAAACCTTTAGAAACGGAAAACCTGTGAACAGAAAAATTCTGTTGGAAACTTTAAGGGCTTTGTCATGGCTGGGCCCCAAATTCACTGCGGTTTCTAAATGAATGACAGTGGTCTTCATTTACCAACAAGATGAAAAAGGTAATTTGTTTTCTTAGAAGCATCAAGCCTGTCTCCCTGCTCAGCACCAGTCCAAGCAGCCATTCCAAGTATAGCCTTTAGCCCATGCCAAACTTAGATCAACTGCAGATTCATAGCTTCCTGAGGAAGAATGGAAATATGTGTGCCGTGGGTAGCACTACATGTGTACATGTACTTGTATGTAGGTATTTATATACACCCCAAATGGGCATGCACACACATTTATCTGTGCCACCTGCTTAGGCTTTGGGAAGTGGTAGGCTCTCCCAACTCACAGGATGGAAAAACCATCACATTTATTGTCTGCCCTTGTGCAATATTTAAATTACAACTTTGAATGTGTGCAGATTTTTTAATGTTATTGGACCACTTGGGTTTTTTGTTTTTCTTTTTTTAAACCAGGCTGACTCTGAGCCAGAGTGCATCTGTCTGCATTGAAAGGGACCATTCTTTCCCTCAAGCTCCCAGTCCTGGCCCCCATCCTCACACACCCTCCTTCCAGTGAAACCTGAGCATTTCCTTTCCCGTAAGGCTCAGCCAGACCGGCTTCTTCTAGAAGTCTGTGCTCAGCTCAGAGGCCAAGCCCTGCGGCTCAAGCAGACACACGTGATTCTTGAACTGTGAACCCAAGTCCCAGGGTGGGATACCGTTTGTCAACAGCCCCCTTATTTACGACCACAAGGCCAGGCCAGTCCCTGGGTGCAAAGCTAGTGTTCAGACCAACCAATCATGTCAAAGTGTTCCTAGATCTGTGGTTTTCCACTCCAGAAGTCTCTCTTCAGCTTTCAAGAACACGATCTTTCCTCCAGTCATGTTTTAAGTCTGATGATCATTCTGATTTGGGGATTCCAGTAAGGAGAGGGCCACAGCATACGTTCTCTTGCTTGAAGAGGCATCCCTGAAAGCACACAGAACTTTTCATGGTTCTCACCACTGTGATCCTAAGCTGGAGATATCCCTCTTATAGATGGGTTAGTCCTCTGTCTTCTCCATGGGCCATATTTCCTAAAAATATACTTTTTCAATCTTTCATTTTAACTGTAAAACAGCTTAGTATCATATATAACCCAAAAGACAACTTTGTCAGTGCTGTGATTTTCCTGTTTATATACTTTTCAATCCTGACTACATGAATGACTATTTTGTCGCATTTCAATCAGACATCCAATGTTTTCACTTAATATAGTTTTTGTTTTATTTTTATTTGTTTCTTTCTCTTTTTATTTAAATTCAATTAGCCAACATATAGTACATCATTAATTTCAGATATAGTGTTCAATAATCTATCAGTTGCATATAACACCCAGTGCTCATCACATCATATGCCCTCCTTAATGCCCATCACCCAATTATCCCATTCCCCAACCACCTCCCCTCCAGCAACCCTCCATCTGCCCCTACACAATTTTAATTTCTCCTGCTTGGATACTTTTCCATTAAGTGAACAGCGGGGTTAAGTCTGCCACCCCCCTATTCCTGGACATGTAAGTACACAATGGTGTAGACCAGTTGTTTCTTCCATTGAATTCTTCCTTAGGATGAATTCACATAAGTGAAACATGAGTGTATTCACTGGTATAATCATTTCCAAGATTCAATGTATTCCAACTTGTTTCCTGAAAAGCTTTTAACAACTTAGAATGCCACTTAGAGCAAGTAAATCTTTTTTTAACTGCAACTTTGCCAGGTATTAAATTAGTTTTTGCTAACTTAGCTAAAAATTGATTAGACTCTAAAGGTTATTTTAATTTATACTTCTTTGATGATTACTAAAGTTGTTTTTTTTCCCCCTAAGCCCCATGCATTTTTTAAAAATAGCTTAAAGCTACACATTCATTCTACCTTCTCTAGACTCCCTTCAAATGAAAGGATGCAAATGAGGCCCAGTGGGGGAAAGGGAGCAGAGGTAATCAGGATGGCCTATATATTGACTTTCTTACACACTTAGATCTTGCCAAGTAGAAGAGATGGGAGATTGACCTAGGAGACCGGAATTCAAAGAAAAAATTTCCAGGGAGAAGGACAGTTCCAGGCCATTACTCTCCCTTTCCTGGGTCATGGTGGGCTTCCTTGTTGACACCTGCTGCCTCCCTGAGGCCACTTCCCTTCTTTGGGGCTCTGAAGGTGCCCTAAGCTTAGTTACCTTTCTTAACTGCATGACCTAGAACATAAGCTCACTCTACACAGCTGTTTGGTCCTCAAAGAAATACTTCTAGCACATACTGTCCAGTGTTTTTCCAGTAGAGGTGATAGGCATACAAGGTGTTCTTTTTTCAGGGTTTATTGAGATATAACTAACATATGATATTGTGTAAGTTTTAGATTATGTAAGTGTTGATTTGAAACTATTATACATTGCAGTATGACTACCACCAGAGCATTAGACAATACCTCCATCACGTTATACAATTTCTCTTTTTGTGGTGAGAACATTTGAAATCTACTGCCTTAGCAATTTTCAGGTATATAATACAGTATTTTCAGCTATATTCATAATGCTGTGTGTTAGATCCCCAGGATCTATGCATCTGATAACTGGAGGTTTTACTCTTTGACCAATATCTGTTCATTTCCCCCATGTCCCACACCTAGCAACCAACATTCTACTCTCTCTTTCTATAAGTTCAGCTTTTTTAGGTTCCATATATGAGATCATGTAGTATTTGTCTTTCTCTGTGATTTATCTTACTTAGGATAATGCCCTCAAGTTCCACCCATGCTGTAATTGGCAATATTTCCTCCTTTCTCATGGCTGAATACTATTTTACTCTTTTTTTAAGATTTTTAAAAAATTTTCTTGCTAGACACATCTCCAAAGGCAGGGGAAAAAAAGCAAAAATGAACTATTGGGACTTCATCAAGAGAAAAACTTTGGCACAGCAAAGGAAACAGTCAATAAAACCAAAAGACAACCTACAGAATGGGAGAAGATATTTGCAAATGTCTTATCAGATAAAGGGCTAATATCCAAGATCTATAATGAATTTATCAAGCTCAACACCCAAAAACAAAATAATACAGATAACAAATAATCCAGTCAAGAAATGGGAAAAAATGTCATACATATGTCATACATATGACATACAAATGTCCAAAGAAGACATATGAATGGCCAATAGACACATGAAAAAATGTTCAATATAACTTGGCATCAGGGAAATACAGATCAAAACCACAATGAGCTACCACCTCACTCCTATCAGAATATCTAAAATTAACAATTTAGGAAATGACAAAAGTAGGCAGATTGCAGAGAAAGAGGAGCCCTCTTACATTGCAAGCTAGCACAACTGCTCTCGTACAGAGGTTTCTCAAAAAGCTAAAAATAGAGCTACCCTATGACCCAGCAATTACACTACTAGGTATTTACCCAAAGGATTCAAATAGAGTGATCTGAAGGGGCACCTGCACCCCAATGTTTATAGCAGCAATGTCCACAATAGCCAAACTATGGAAAGGGCCCAGAAGTCCACTGACAGGTGAATGGATAAAGAAGAGGTGGTATATTGTACAATGGAATATTACTCAGCCATCAAAAAAGAAACCTTATCATTGCAGTGACATGGATGGAACTATGGTATAATACTACTAATAATAATAATATTAGGGTATTATGCTAAGCAAAATTAGTCAGTCAGAGAAAGACAATTACCATACAGTTTCACTTATATATGGAATTTAAGGAACAAAACAGAGGATCACAGGAGAGGGGAGGGAAAAATAAAATAAGGTAAAATCAGAGAGGGATACAGCCATAAAAGATTCTTAACTATAGGAAAAAAAGACTGAGTGCTGCTGGAGGGGAGTTGGGTGGAGGGATGGGGTAACTGAGTGATGGGCATAAAGGAGGACATGTGATGTAATGAGCACTGGATGTTACACGCAACTGATGAATCACTGAACTCTATCTCTGAAACATACTATATGTTAATTAATTGAATTTAAATAAAATAAAATAAAATGAAATAGAAAATAAAATAAATGTTTTATTTATTTGAGAGTGAGAGAGAGCATGAGAAGGGGGAGGGGCAGAGGGAGAAACAGACTCCCCACTGAGCAGGGAGCTCAATTTGGGGCCAATCCCAGGACCCCAGGTTCATGTCCTCAGTGGAAGGCAGCCACTTAACTGCCTGAGCCACCCAGGAGGCCCCTATTTCATCCTTAATGTATATCTTATCCTTACCCATTCATCCATTGGCAAACACTTAGATTATTTTCATATTTTGGGATTATGAAGAATGCTGCAACAAACATGGAAGTGCAGATAGTTTCAAGATCCTGTTTTCATTTCCTCTGGATATAGCCTCAGAACTGGGATTGCTGAATCATATGGTAGTTCTATTTTTAATTTTTTGAGGAAACTCCATACTGTTTTCCACAGTGGCTGAATCAATTTACAATCCCAACAACAGGTTACAAGGGCTCCCTTTTCTCCATATCCTCACCAGCATTTGTTCTATCTGTCTTTTTTGATAACAGCTACTCTTACTCTTACTCTTACTCTACTCTTACTCTTATTACCTCTTATTACAAGAGGTAATATCTCTTCATGGTTATGATTTGCATTTCCCTGATGATGAGAGATGCTGAGCATGTTTTCATGTGCCTGTTGACTATTTACATGTCTTCTTCTTTAGAAAGTCTTTTTTTTTCAGGACTATGGGCTGAAGACTCCCAGGGTTATGCCAAATCAGTAGCTAGGAGCACTGCTTTTTAAAATCCAGGCCACTTTGGAAATCTGGCAGAAACACGGACTACAGCCTCACAAATTCATGACACATACCTACCATGTCAGCAGTCTCAGAGCTTCTGCAGCATCCACCAACTCCAGGTGAAGAATTAAGTCCCTCCTGAGCTCCCAGACACTTCTTTTTTTTTTTTTAAAGATTTTATTTATTTATTTGACAGACAGAGATCACAAGTAAGCAGAGAGGCAGGCAGAGAGGCAGAGGGAGAAGCAGGCTCCCCACTGAGCAAGGAGCCCGATGTGGGACTCGATCCCGGGGTCCTGGGATCATGACCTGAGCCGAAGGCAGAGGCTTAACCAACAGAGCCACCCAGGCGTCCCAGCTCCCAGACACTTCTGCAGGGAAGTTCCATCTTGAGCTGGAGACAAAATTGGTGTTTGATCATAGGCTCTTCCTCAGGCCATCAGATATGCTGTTGTACTTTGAAGAAGTTAAGGGACAGTTTTGGGTGACAAGAAAGAGAAATTTTGGAAGAAATTGAGAGCAAGGTGTCTGCATATTTGCCATGTTTCCCAATGGTGGGCATCTAAGATTTCCACTTGCAAGGATCAGGGCCTTGTCTTGATTTAAACATTCAATACTCTCATTCTGATATTAAACAGCTCTCCCCGCAAAAGCTTTCTCACTGTTGTGGGAAGATATTTCCCTTTATAAGCCATGAGGTGTGGCTCCTGGGGTAATTTCATTTCTGAACTCCTTGAAGTTTATGTGTCTCCCCCATTAGATAGTCCAGGTGTGAAAAACAACAGAATCTCTACTTCCTTTATTCCCAGCAGGTGTCACATGGTAAAAATGTTAAAGGAATGAACGGCTTCCGGCAGAATTAACCTAAACCTGACCTTTCTTGGTAAGCAGGAAAGGACTGGGACTTTATTAAAACAAGGTTCTCTGGACACCTGGGTGGCTCAGTTGGCTAAGTGACTGCCTTCTGCTCAGGTCATGACCCTGGGCTCTCAGGATCAAGTTTCGCATCGGGCCCCCTGCTGAGTACAGAGTCTGCTTCTCCCTATGACCTTCCACCCCTCATCCTCTCTCTCATCTCTCTCTCTTTAAATAAATATATAAGTAAAATCTTAAAAAAAAAAAAAGCTTCTCTGAGGATCCTATCCCAGTCCTTCCATGTGGGTATTGTGGGGGCCATCCAATTTTATTTGGTTTCAGGATCTGGGTTCTCTCTCTCTCTCTCTCTTAACTATTCCTCCTTTTAATTATGCACATAATTATCTGTACTCTGTGTTTTGCTTCTGCATTACCCAATTTGTGTAAGAATCTACTCTGTGTTTACAAAACCCTCCACAAACTTGCAAGATATTTTGCACATATATAATATAGATGTATATAGTTTTAATTTTTCACATGTGGTAGCACAAAATCACTTGCTCTTTTCACTTAGCATTGTGAGTTTTTTGTGGTCATATTTTTAAATTTTTATTAATTTTTTTAAAGATTTTATTTATTTATTTGTCAGAGAGAGAGTACACAAGTAGGCAGAGTGGCAGGCAGAGGCGGAGAGAGAAGCAGGCTCCCTGCCAAGCAAGGAGCCCGATACGGGACTCGATCACAGGACTCTGGGATCATGACCTGAGCCAAAGGCAGCAGCTTAACCGACTGAGCCACGCAGGCATCCCTAAATTTTTATTAAATTTTTATTTTCAATTCCAAGTATAGTTAGCATACAGTGTTGTATTAGTGTACAATATGATGATTCAACAATTCTGTATATTACTCAGCACTCATCATAAATGTACTCTTTAATCCCCATCACTTATTTCACCCATCCAATACCCTCCTTACCTTCTCTGGTAACCACCAGTTTGTTCTCTACAGTTAGGTGTCTAGTTTTTTGTTTCTTTCTCTTTTTCCTTTTGTTCATTTGTTTTTCTCTTAAATTCTACATAAGTGACATCATATGGTATTTGTCTTTCTCTGACTTACTTCACTAGCTCTATCCATGTCATCACAAATGGCAAGATGTCAATCTTTTTTATGACTGAAAAACATTCATTTTATATATATACACCTCATCTTCTTTATCCATTCATCTGTTGATGGACATTTTGACTGTTTCCATAAATTGACTATTGTAAATAATTCTGCAATAAACATAGGAGTGCACAAATTACTTTGAAGTTATTTTGAATTACCTTCTCCCATTCAGTACATTGTCTTTTAGTTCTGTTGATTGTGAAGTTTTTATTTTGATGTCATCCTAATAGTTTATTTTTGCTTTTGTTTCCCTTGTCTCAAAAGGCATATCTAGAAAGAAGTTGCTATAGCCATGCCAGAGAAGTTACTGCATGTGCTCTCTTCTAGGATTTTTATGGTGGCATGTCTCACATTTAGGTCCTCAAATGATTTTGAGCTTATTTTTTGTGTATGGGGTAAGTAAGTGGTCCAGATTCATTCTTTTGAATGTTGCTGTCCAGCTTGCCAACACTATTTGTTGCATACTCTTTCCTCTTTGTTAAAGATTAATTGACCATATAATTGCAGGTTTATTTCTGGGTTTTCTGTCCTGTTCTATTGATCTATTGATCTATCTTTGTGCCATTACCACAGTGTTTTGATTTCTACAGCTTTGTAATATAACTTGAAGTCTGGAATTGTGATGCCTCCATGTTTTCTTTTCTTTTTCAAGATTGCCTGGCTATTTGGGGTCTTCTGTGCTTCCATAAAAAGTTTTAAGACTGTTTGTTCTAGTTCTGTGAAAAATGCTATTTGTATTTTGATAAGAAATACATCAAATGTATAAATTGCTTTTGGGTAATAAAGACATTTTTATTGTTTTTGTCAATAAAATTTGTCAATAAAATTGACATTTTATTGTTTTTAATCCATTGCTTATGGATTCTTCCAATCCATAAGCATGGAATGTCTCCATTTCTTTGTGTCATCTTCAATTTATTTCATCAACGTTTTAGTTTTCAGAGGACAGGTCTTTCACCTCCTAGGTTAAGTTTATTCCTAGGTATTTTATTGGTTTTGGTTCAATTGTAAATGGGATTGTTTGCTTAATTTCTCTTTCTGCTGCTTCATTATCAGTGTATAGAAATGCAACAGATTTCTGTACATCAATTTTGCATCCTTAAGACTTTACTGAATTCATGTATCAGTTCTATAGTATTTTGGGAGAGTGTTCAGGGTTTTCTGTATAGAGTATCATGTCAATGCAAATAGATTTAATCTTACTTTTACTTCTTACTTATCAATTTGGAAACTTATTTATTTTTGTTGTCTGATGGCTGTGGCTAGGACTTCCAGTACTCTTGCGTAAAGGTAGCTAGTGTGTACATCTTGCTCCTATCTTGCTCCTATCCTCAATGGAAAAGCCCTATTTTTCCCCATTGAGTATGATGTTAGCTGTGACATTTTCATGTCAGGCCTTTATTATGTTGAGGTATGTTCCCTCTAAAACGACTTTGTTAAGGGTTTTTATCATGAATAGATATTGTACTTTGTCAAATGATTTTTCTGCATCTATTGAAATGATCATATGGCTCTTTTCCTTTCTCTTATTGATGTGATGTATGACATTTATTGATTTGTAATATTGAACCACACTTGCATCCTGGGAATAAATCCCACTTGCTAGTGGTGGATGAATTTTTTTAATGTATTGCTCATTTGGTTTGCTAGTATTTTTTTGGCAAAATTTTGGCATATGCCATATGATTTACTTGTAGGTCAAATCTAGAAAACAAAACAGATGAATAACAAAATGTAGAACCCAGACTAATAAATACAGATAACAAACTAATGGCTGCCTGAGAGGCAGGAGGTGGGGTGACAGGAAAGATGGGTGAGGGGAGAGGAGGTACAGGCTTCTCGTTACGGAATAAATAAGCAAGAGGCGTGAAAGTACAGCCCAGGCAATAAGGTCAATGGTATTACAATAGTTTGCTAGTATTTTGTTGAGAATTTTTGTATCTTTGTTCATCAGAGATATTGGCATGTAGTTCTCTTTTATTGTGGAGTCTTTATTTGGTTTTGTATCAAGGGTAATGTTAGCCTCACAGAATGAGTTTGGATTTCCTTCCTCTTCTATTTTTCTGAATAAAAATATTTTCGAGAAAAATAGGTATTACCTCTTTAAATGTTTAGTAAATTTTCCTGTGAAGCTGTCTAGTCTGGGATTTCTGTTTGTTGGCAGTTTCTGATTACTGATGAAATTTCATTGCTGGTAATCGATCTGTTCAAATTTTTTTACTTCTTCCCATTTGGGGTTTAGTAGGTTATATATTTCTAGGAATTTATTTATTTTTCTAGATTGTCCAATTTGTTGGCATATATTTTTATAATATTTTATAATATTCTCTTACTGCTTAAAGTTCCTTTCAGCACTTTGAATATATCATTCCACTCTTCTCTTACTCTTTCATTTCTAATTTTGTTTATTTGAACAATCCCCCTCTCTTTTTCTTTGTTTTTTTTTTTTTTTGAGTCTGACTAGAGGTTTATCAATTTTGTTGACCTTTTCAAAAAACCAGTTCCTGGTTTCATTGATCTGTTAGTTTCTCTATCATTTATTTCTGCTCTAATCCTTATTATTTTCTTCCTTCTGCTGGTTTTGCACTTTGTTTTTCTTTTTCTACCTCCTTTAGGTGTAAGGTTAGGTTGTTTATTTAAGATTTTTCTTGCTTCTTGAGGTAGGCCTATATTGCTATACACTTCTCTCTTAGAACTACTTTTGCTGCATGCTAAAGATTTTGGAGCATTGTTTTCATTTTCATTTGTCTCCATGTAATTTTTTATTTCTTCTTTGATTTCTTGGTAGACCCATTCATTGTTTAGTAGCATGTTTTTTAAGCTCCTTATATGTGTTATTTCCAGATTTTTTCTTATGGTTGATTTCTAGTTACATAGTGCTGTGGTCAGAAAAGATACATGGTATGACTTTGATCTTTTTGAATTTGTTGAGATTTGTTTTGTGACCTAATATGTGAGCAATTCTGAAGAATGTTACATGTACACTTGAATGTGTATTCTGCTATTTTAGGATTAAATGTTCTGAATGTATCTGTCAAATCCATGTGGTCCAAGGTGTCATTCAAAGCCACTGTTTCTGAGGCACTTGGATGTCTCAGTTAAGTGTCTACCTTTGGCTCAGTCCATGTTCTCAGATATGGGGATCAAGCCTCATGTCAGGCTCCCTGTTCAGCTCCCCGTTCAGTGTCCCCCTGCCTCTCCCTCCACTTGTGTTCTCCCTCTCACTTGTTAACTCTCTCTTTCAAATAAATAAATAAAATCTTTTTTAAAAAGCCACTGTTTCCTTGTTGATTTTTCTGTTTGGATTATCTGCCCATTAGTGTAAGTGGTGTTTTAATCCCCTATTATTACTGTTTTTCTATCAATTCGTTCCTTTATATTTGTTAACTGTTTTACATATTTGGGTGCTTCCACATTGGGTGCATATTTATACTTTTTGCATTTCCTGTTGGATTGTCCCCATTATTATTACAGAGTGTCCTTCATTGTCTTTTGTTACAGTCTTTGTTTTAAAGTCTATTTTGTCTGTTATAAGTATTCCTGCCCCAGCTTTCTTTTGACATCCATTTGCATGA
Organism: Taxidea taxus jeffersonii; assembly: GCA_003697995.1. Taxonomy (NCBI): domain Eukaryota; kingdom Metazoa; phylum Chordata; class Mammalia; order Carnivora; family Mustelidae; genus Taxidea; species Taxidea taxus. The sequence goes on along the minus strand of RCUC01000128.1, from coordinate 21,478 downwards.
TAAATATTTTTCCATCCCCACATTTTCAATCTGCAAGTGTCTTTAGGTATGAAATGAGTCTTTTGTAGGCCGCATAAAAATGGGTCTTGGGACGCCTGGGTGGCTCAGTTGGTTAAGCGGCTGCCTTCGGCTCAGGTCATGATCCCAGCGTCCTGGGATCGAGTCCCACATCGGGCTCCTTGCTCGGCAGGGAGCCTGCTTCTCCCTCTGCCTCTGCCTGCCTCTCTGTCTGCCTGTGCTCGCTTTCTCTCTCTAACGAATAAATAAATAAAATCTAAAAAAAAAAAAATTAAAAAAAAAATGGTTCTTGTTTTTATCCACCCAGTCACATTATCTTTTGGTTGGAGCATTTAGTCCACTTACATTCAAAGTAATTATTGATAGATATGTATTTATTATCATTTTTAAAACTTATTTGTGGTTGTTTTTGTAGGTTTTTTTCATCCTTTCTTTTGCTCTCTTTCATGGTTGACTGGCTTTCTTTAGCAATATACTTGGATTTCTTTATCTTCATTCTTTGCATATCTATTACTGTCTTTTAATTTGTGGATACCATTAGGTTTGTATATAACATCTTCTACATATAGAAGTCTATATTAAATTGTTGGTTGCTTAAGCTTGAACCCATTCTTTCCTCCTCTCTTCCCCTATGTTTTAGGTATATGGTGTCATATTTTACATTCTTTTTTTATTTTTTTAATTTTTTAATTTAATTTAATTTAATTTTTAGTTTTTTTTAATTTTTATTTATTTATTTGACAGACAGAGATCACAAGTAGGCAGAGAGGCAGGCAGAGAGAGAGGGGGAAACAGGCTCCCCGCTGAGCAGAGAGCCCGATGTGGAGCTCGATCCCAGGACCCTGAGATCATGACCTGAGCCAAAGGCAGAGGCTTTAACCCACTGAGCCACCCAGGTGCCCCAAGAACTCTGCAGAACTCTTAAGAGTAGGAGAAATCTGCCTGCCCGCCTGAGGTCCCCCCCAAATTCCACGTTTTCACTGGGCACAAAACAGGGGATTACCCACGGCCTTATGACTACCCTCAACTGATTCACCTGTGGAGCCCACACAGCTCAGGTAGATGGGCCCAGCCAGGACCCTAGGCCCTAACTCTCACTTGGGTTTGGGGTTTCAGACTTTGGTAATGGTAGCGTGTATCCAGAGCCCTCCTGATTGGGGACACCTGAGGCACACTTCAGAGCTCCGCTTGCCAATCAGGAGAAAAAAGATCAATTTAGAACTCTGCAGGACCCTTACAGTGGGAGAAATCTGCCTGCCCCCCTGAGGTCACCCCCATATTCCGCGGCCTCACGGGCCAAAAAACAGGGGCGTACACACTGCCTTATGACTGCCCTCAACTGAGCCCCCAGAGACGCCCACTCCAGCCATGGTAGATTGGGCCTGACATGTCCCTAAGCCCTAACCCTAACCCTAGCTTGCGGTTTCAGACATTGGTCCATGGAAGCCTGGCCCCAAAGCCCTCCTGATTGGGGACACCTGAGGCAAACTCCAGGGCTCTCTTTGCCCCTCAGGAGGAAACAGAGCCATTTAGAACTGTGCAGAAACCTTAGAATGGGAGAAATCTGCCTACCTGCCTGAGGTCACCCCCATATTCCGTGGCCTCACAGGCCAAAAAACAGAGGCATATGCACTGCCTTATGACTGCTCTCAACGGAGCCTCCAGAGAAGCCCACCTCAGCTCTGGTAGATTGGGACTGCCATGCCCCTAGGCCCTAACCCTACCCTTAGCTTCCGTGTTCAGACTTTGGTCCATGGAAGCCTGGCCCCAAAGCTCTCCTGATTAGGGACACCTGAGGCACAATGCAGGGCTCTTCTTGCCACCAAGGGGGAAACCCTGCCACTTAGAACAGGGCCGAACCTTTAGCGTGGGAGAAATCTGAATGATCCCCTGAGTTCACCCCCAAACTCAAGGTTTCACTGACCACAAACCTGGGACTTACCCACTGGCTCATGACTGCCCTCCACTGAGATTCCACTGGAGCCTTCCGCAGCTCAGGTAGATCAGGCCAGCCATGGCCCTAGGCCCTAGCAGTCACCCTAGTTTGGGGTTTCAGACTTTGGTCCATGGAAACCTGGATTCAAAGCCCTCTTGATTGGGGACACCTGGGGCACACTCCAGGGCTCTGCTTGCCACTCAGGAGGAAACAGAGCCATTTAGATCTGTGCAGAACACTTTGAGTGGGAGAAATCTGTCTGCCCGCCTAAGGTCACCCCTAAATTCCACGGCCTCACAGCCAAATAACATGACATGATTGCCCTCAACTGTGCCCCCAGAGGAGGCCACATCAGCTCTGGTAGATTGTGCCAGCCATGTCCCTAGGCCCTAACCCTAGCTTGGGGTTTCAGACTTTGGTCCCTGGAAGCCTGGCCCCAAAGCCCTCCTGATTGGGGAAACCTGAGGCACACAGGTCCTAATTATCTATATGTCCCACCTATAATTTAACAATAGGAGCAACAATGAATTCAATGAACTCATTGTTTTTGAGTCTTAGCTTTAGTCCAGGATCGACAGGGTCCACTGGCAGCAGCATCCATCTCTGGAGGGCGTCTTTGTCCTTGGCTCGTTTGATGTGACCTGTGGGAATCCAGGCCCCGACAAGACACCCTCAACTTCTACCGCTGTGGGGGTGGTCAGGATGACAGCAAAGGGTCCCTTTCAGGGAGGCTCCAGGTTTCCCACTTGGTGGCCGTCGTATCCGAACCAAGTCCCCGGGGTTGGTAAGGATATGGTTCCACCTCCATCTCTGTCTCAGTGTGAGCAGTTCGGATCCCTGGGTAGGCAAGACAGACTGCAGCACCTGCAGTGACCTTGGCCATCTGCAGTGCCTTGGGGAGTACAATCAACTCCACTTTGTGCTGAGATTCCGTTTGGCAGGGCCGCCATCCAGAGTCCCTGCTCAGCTCAGGAGAAACCACTGCAGCCCCCACATACGGCTTTCCACCGACAATGTACTTATACTCCCCTCTGTGAACAGTCATCTCCGCATCTGGGAGGGGAGTGTCTCTAAGACGCGGCCTTATTCCTGCTACCTGGGTTAGGACCTCCCCCCAGTCATGTGGGTGATCAGCCAGCTCCTCTGGCAGCAACATGGCTGAATTTAACACCACCGGGGGCCAGAAAGTCACTTTTCGTTGAGGAGGAGAGCCTGATACCCCGTCACTCAGGCATTTGTCATCCACCGGTCTGGTGGGGTCCGGAGAAGGCCCTCGATAGTGTGGGTGGTGGTCAAGATGAGATTTTGAACCAAAGTCAATTTACTTGCATCCTTGACCAGGAGGGCCATGGCAACAATTATGCGGAGGCAAAGGGGGTGGGAACCCAGCTGCTAATGGATCTAGCTTCTTTTTTTTTTAATATTTAAGTTTTTTTTATTTAAACATATAATGACACCCCACCACCCTCTCCCAACCCCTCTCCCTCCCACCCGCCTCACTTTGTTTTATGACATTAAGAGTCCCTTTTGGTTTGTCTCCCTCCCGATCCCATCTTGTTTCATTTTTTCTTTTCCTATCACCTTAACCCCTACTTCCATTGCATCTCCACTTCCTCATATCAGGGAGATCATGTGATAGTTGTCTTTCTCCAGTTGACTTATTTCGCTAAGCATAATACGCTCTAGTTCCATCCATGTCATCGCAAATGGCAAGATTTCATTTCTTTTGATGGCTGCATAGTATTCCATTGTATATATATATATATACCACCTCTTCTTTATCCATTCATCTGTTGATGGACATCTAGGTTCTTTCCATAACTTGGCTATTGTGGACATTGCTGCTATAAACATTCGGGTACACGTGCCCCTTTGGATCACTACGTTTGTATCTTTAGGGTAAATACCCAGTAGTGCAATTGCTGGGTCATAAGGTAGCTCTATTTTCAATTTTTTGAGGAACCTCCATGCTGTTTTCCAGAGTGGTTGCACCAGCTTGCATTCCCACCAACAGTGTAGGAGGGTTCCCCTTTCTCCACATCCTCGCCAGCATCTGTCATTTCCTGACTTGTTCATTTTAGCCATTCTGACTGGTGTGAGGTGGTATCTCATTGTGGTTTTGATTTGTATTTCCCTGATGCCCAGTGATGTGGAGCACTTTTTCATGTGTCTGTTGGCCATCTGGATGTCTTCTTTGCAGAAATGTCTGTTCATGTCCTCTGCCCATTTCTTGATTGGATTATTTGTTCTTTGGGTGTTGAGTTTGCTAAGCTCTTTGTAGATTTTGGATACTAGCCCTTTATCTGATATGTCGTTTACAAATATCTTCTCTTACTCTGTCAGTTGTCTTTTGGTTTTCTTGACTGTTTCCTTTGCTGTGCAAAAGCTTTTGATCTTGATGAAGTCCCAATAGTTCATTTTTTCCCTTGCTTCCTTTGCCTTTGGCTTTGTTCCTAGGAAGAAGTTGCTGCGGCTGAGTTCGAAGAGGTTGCTGCCTATGTTCTCCTCAAAGATTTTGATGGATTCCTTTCTCACGTTGAGGTGCTTCATCCATTTTGAGTCTACTTTCGTGTGTGGTGTAAGGAAATGGTCCAATTTCATTTTTCTGCATGTGGCTGTCCAATTTTCCCAACACCATTTGTTGAAGAGGCTGTCTTTTTTCCATTGGATATTCTTTCCTGCTTTGTCGAAGATTAGTTGACCATAGAGTTGAGGGTCTATTTCTGGGCTCTCTATTCTGTTCCATTGATCTATGTGTCTGTTTTTGTGCCAGTACCATACTGTCTTAATGATGACAGCTTTGTAGTAGAGCTTGAAGTCGGGAATTGTGATGCCACCAACTTTGGTTTTCTTTTTCAATATTCCTTTGGCTATTCGAGGTCTTTTCTGGTTCCATTTCTTTGAAAAAATTGGATGGGATTTTGATAGGCATTGCATTAAATGTGTAGATAGTTTTAGGTAGCATAGACATTTTCACAATATTTATTCTTCCAATCCATGAGCATGGAACATTTTTCCATTTCTTTGTGTCTTCCTCAATTTCTTTCATGAGTACTTTATAGTTCTCTGAGTATAGATTCTTTGCCTCTTTCGTTAGGTTTATTCCTAGGTATCTTCTGCTTTTGGGTGTAAATGGGATTGACTCCTTAATTTCTCTTTCTTCTGTCTTGTTGTTGGTGTAAAGAAATGCAACTGATTTCTGTGCATTGATTTTATATCCTGACACTTTAGTGAATTCCTGTACAAGCTCTAGCAGTTTTGGAGTGGAGCCTTTTGGGTTTTCCACATATAGTATCATATCATCTGCAAAGAGCGATAGTTTGACTTCTTCTTTGCCGATCTGGATGCCTTTAATTTCTTTTTGTTGTCTGATTGCTGAGGCTAGGACTTCTAGTACTATGTTGAATAGCAGTGGTGATAGCAGACATCCCTGCCGTGTTCCTGACCTTAACGGAAAAGCTCTCAGTTTTTCTCCATTGAGAATGATACTTGCAGTGGGTTTTTCATAGATGGCTTTGATAATATTGAGGTATGTGCCTTCTATCCCTACACTTTGAAGAGTTTTGATTAGGAAGGGATGTTGTACTTTGTCAAATGCTTTTTCAGCATCTATTGAGAGTATCATATGGTTCTTGTTCTTTCTTTTGTTAATGTATTGTATCACATTGATTGATTTGTGGATGTTGAACCAACCCTGCTGCCCTGGAATAAATCCCACTTGGTCGTGGTGAATAATCCTTTTAATGTACTGTTGGATCCTATTGGCTAGTATTTTGGTGAGAATTTTCACATCTGTGTTCATCAAGGATATTGGTCTGTAATTCTCTTTTTTGATGGGATCCTTGTCTGGTTTGGGGATCAAGGTTATGATGGCCTCATAAAATGAGTTTGGAAGTTTTCCTTCCATTTCTGTTTTTTGGAACAGTTTCAGGAAAATAGGAATTAATTCTTCTTGAAATGTTTGGTAGAATTCCCCTGGGAAGCCATCTGGCCCTGGGCTTTTGTTTGTTTGGAGATTTTTGATGACTGTTTCAATCTCCTTACTGGTTATGGGACTTATTCAGGTTTTCTATGTCTTCCTGGTTCAGTTTTGGCAGTTTATATATCTCTAGGAAAGCATCCATTTCTTCCAGATTGTCAAATTTGTGGGCATAGAGTTGCTCATAATATGTTCTTATGATTGTTTGTATTTCTTTGGTGTTGGTTGTGATCGCTCCTCTTTCGTTCATGATTTTATTTATTTGGGTCCTTTCTCTTTTCTTTTGGATAAGTCTGGCCAGGGGTTTATCAATCTTATTAATTCTTTCAAAGAACCAGCTCCTAGTTTCATTGATTTGTTCTATTGTTTTTTTGGTTTCTATTTCATTGATTTCTGCTTTGATCTTTATTATTTCTCTTCTCCTGCTGGGTTTAGGCTTTCTTTGTTGTTCTTTCTCGAGCTCCTTCAGGTATAGGGTTAGGTTGTGTATTTGAGACCGTTCCTGCTTCTTGAGATAGGCTTGTATCGCTATATATTTTCCTCTCAGGACTGCCCTTGCTGTGTCCCACAGATTTTGGACGGTTGTGTTTTCATTATCATTTGTTTCCATGTTTTTTTTCAATTCTTCTTTAATTTCCTGGTTGACCCATTCATTCTTTAGAAGGATGCTGTTGAGTCTCCATGTATTTGTGCTCTTTCCAAATATCCTCTTGTGATTGAGTTCTAGCTTCAGAGCATTGTGGTCTGAAAATATGCAGGGAATGATCCCAATCTTTTGATACCTGTTGAGACCTGATTTATGACCCAGGATGTGATCTATTCTGGAGAATGTTCCATGGGCACTAGAGAAGAACGTGTATTCTGTTGCTTTGGGATGGAATGTTCTGAATATATCTGTGATGTCCATCTGGTCCAGTGTGTCATTTAAGACCTTTATTTCCTTGTTGATCTTTTGCTTGGATGATCTGTCCATTTCAGTGAGGGGTGTGTTAAAGTCTCCAACTATTATTGTATTCTTGTCAATGTGTTTCTTTGATTTTGTTATTAATTGGTTTATATAGTTGGCTGCTCCCATGTTAGGGGCATAGATATTTAAAATTGTTAGATCTTCTTGTTGGACAGACCCTTTGAGTATGATGAAGTGTCCTTCCTCATCTCTTATTATAGTCTTTGGCTTAAAATCTAATTGATCTGATATAAGGATTGCCACCCCAGCTTTCTTCTGATGTCCATTAGCATGGTAAATTGTTTTCCACCCCCTCACTTTCAATCTGGAGGTGTCTTCAGGTCTAAAATGAGTTTCTTGTAGGCAGCATATGGATGGGTTTTGTTTTTTTATCCATTCTGAAACCCTGTGTCTTTTGATTGGGGCATTTAGCCCATTTACGTTCAGGGTAACTATTGAGAGATATGAATTTAGTGCCATTGTATTGCCTGTAAGGTGATTGTTACTGTATATTGTCTCTGTTCCTGTCTGATAATACTTTTAGGGTCTCTCTTTGCTTAGAGGACCCCTTTCAATATTTCCTGTAGAGCTGGTTTGGTGTTTACAAACTCTTTCAGTTTTTGTTTGTCCTGGAAGCTTTTAATCTCTCCTTCTATTTTCAATGATAACCTAGCTGGATAAAGTATTCTTGGCTGCATGTTTTTCTCGTTTAGTGCTCTGAATATATATCATGCCAGTTCTTTCTGGCCTGCCAGGTCTCTGTGGATAAGTCTCCTGCCAATCTAATATTTTTACCATTGTACGTTACAGACTTCTTGTCCCGTGCTGCTTTCAGGATTTTCTCTTTGTCGCTAAGACTTGTAAATTTTACTATTAGATGGCAAGGTGTGGACCGATTCCTATTGATTTTGATGGGTGTTCTCTGGGCCTCCTGGATTTTGATGCTTGTTCCCCTTGCTATATTAGGGAAATTCTCTACAATAATCCTCTCCAGTATACCTTCTGCTCCTATTTCTCTTTCTTCTTCTTCTGGAATCCCAATTATTCTAATGTTGTTTCGTCTTATGGCATCACTTATCTCTCGAATTCTCCCCTCGTGGTCCAGTAGTTGTTTGTCTCTCTTTTGCTCAGCTTCTTTATTCTCTGTCATTTGGTCTTCTATATCACTAATTCTTTCTTCTGCCTCATTTATCCTAGCAGTAAGGGCCTCCATTTTTTATTGCACCTCATTAATAGCTTTTTTTATTTCAACTTTAATTAGACTTTAGTTCTTTTATTTCTCCAGAAAGGGCTTTTATTTCTCCGGACAGGGTTTCTCTAATATCTTCCATGCCTTTTTCGAGCCTGGCTAGAACCTTGAGAATCGTCATCCTGAATTCCAGATCTGACACATTACCAATGTCTGTATTGATTAGGTCCCTAGCCTTCGGTCCTGCCTCCTGTTCTTTTTTTTGTGGTGAGTTTTTCCGCCTTGTCATTTTGTCCAGATAGGAATCCGCTGTTCTCCTTGTTAAGTGAACTTGGTCTTGGCTGGATTTCTTGTTGATCTTCTGGGGGAGGGGCCTTTCAAGTAGTGATTTTCAAGTGTCTCTGCCCCAGGCGGAATTGCACCGCCCTAACCAGAGGCCGGCTAAGTAATCCTCTCAGGTTCACTTTCGGGAGCTTTTGTTCCCTGAACGCTTTCCGTAGAGTTCCGGAGGACGGGAATGAAAATGGCGGCCTCCCAATCTCCGGTTCGGAGGAGCCGAGAGCTAGGGACCCCAGTCTTCAGTGCGCCTTCAGAGAAAAGCTTTTAATCACTCCCACCTCCCCAGCCTCCAGCCCCGCTTGGAGAAAATCGTGCATCATCACTGGCTTCTGGGAGCGCTCCGAGCTCACCCAGCCTGTGACTAAGCGTCTCTGTCTCTGGCAGAGTCCCACCTGGAGTCTCCGAACCCCATAGATCCCTGAGCTCTCCCGGTCGGAGTCTCCCCGGATCTTGTGGAGAACCCTTGCACAGAGCACCGGCCCGTGTCACAGAGCACCAGCCCGTGTCACAGACCATGGCTCTAGGAAACCTCGGCTCTGTCTCCGCAGCCAGCTTCCCCGCTCTAATACCTGTGAGCTCTGGGACACTCACAACACCCCCGATCCTTTTGTCCTCGTGAGGTCTTCACCCCAGTTTAGCCTCTGGAGTGATGTCCCTCCGTGGAGCAGACTTTTAAATGTCCTGATTTTGTGCTCCGCCGCTTGCCGGGAGCCGGCCCCTCCCCCTGGTGTCTATCTTCCCGTGGGGTTGGATTCACTTATCCCCTGGTCCTACCTTTTAGAAAGTGGTCGATTTTCTGTTTCTAGAATTGTTGTTTTTCTTCTCTTCGATCTCCTGTTGGATTCGTAGGTGTTCGAATGGCTTGATAGGCTATCTAGCTGATCTCCTGCTGCCTGATGTCATCTCAGCCTGCTACTTCTCCGCTATCTTGACTCCTCCCCCTTGAAGTAGATTTTAAAATAAAGACTGTAATAAAAGATCAAAGAGACCTTATCATAGTAAAGGGGTCTATCAAAAAAGAAGATCTAACAATTGTAAATATTTATGCCCCTAACTTGGGAGTAGCCAAATACATAAATCAATTAATAACAAACTTAAAGAGACTCATTGATAAGAATACAATAATTACAGGGGATTTTTAATACTCCATGAACAGCAATGGACAGATCATCTAAGCTGAAGATGAATAAGGAAACAGGTGCTTTGAATGAACCCCCAGACCAGATGACTTAATAGATATATTCAGAGCATTTCATCTGAAACAGCAGAATACATATTCTTTTAAAGTGCAGATGGAACACTCTCCAGGATAGATCACATACTGGACCACAACTCAGGACTCAACTGGTACAAAAAGATTAAGATCAAACTATGCATATTTTCAGACCACAAGGCTATGAAACTTGAAGTCAACCACAAGAAAAAATTTAGAAGAACCACAGATACATGGAGGTTCAAGAACATTCTACTAAAGAATGAATGGGTTAACCAGGAAATTAAAGAAGAATTTAAAGTACATGGAAGCAAATAAAAATGAAAACATAAAAGTCAGAAATTTTGGAATGCAGCTAAGGTGGTTATAAGAGGAAAGTATATATTAATACAGACCTTCTTCAAGAAGGAGGAAAAGGGGGCACCTGGGTAGCTCAGTGGGTTAAAGCCTCTGCCTTCAGCTTAGGTCATGATCCCAAGGTCCTGGGATCAAGCCCCGTATCGGGCTCTTTGCTCAGCATGGGGCCTACTTCCTCCTTTCTCTCTGCCTGCCTCTCTGACTACTTGTGATCTCTGTCTGTCAAATAAATAAATAAAGTTTAAAAAAAAAAGAGGAGGAAAAGTCTTATATATACAATCTAATCTTACACCTAGAGGACCTGGAAAAAGAACAACAAATTAAGTCTAAATTCAGCAGAAGAAGGGGAATAATAAAGACTAGAAGGGGAAATAAATGATATAGAAATAAAAAAAAAAACAGAAACAGATCAAGGAAACTAGGGGATGGTTCTTTGAAAGAATTAACAAGATCGATAAACTTGTAGCCAGACTTATCAAAAAGAAAAGAGAAAGGACTCAAATAAGTAAAATCATGAACAAAAGAGGAGAGATCACAACCAAAACTGCAGAAATGCAAACAATTATAAAGGAATATTATGAACAATTACTTGCCAACAAATTAGGCAATCTGGAAGGAATGGATGCATTCTTAGAAACATATATAAACTACCAAAACTGAAACCAGAAGATTTGAATAGATCCATAAGCAGCAATGAAATTGAATCTGTAATCAAAAATCTCCAAAAAAAACCACAAGAATCCAGAGCTGGATGGCTTCCCAGAGGAATTCTACCCAATATTTAAAGAAGAATTAATACCTATTCTTCTGAAACTGTTCCAAAAAATAGAAATGGAAGGAAAACTTCCAAACTCTTTCTATGAGGCTAGCATTACCTTGATCCCAATACCAGACCCTACTAAAAAGGATATCAATATCCCTGATGAACATGGATGCAAAAATTCTCAACAAGATACTAGGTTATTGGGTCCAACAGTGCATTAAAAGGATTATTCACCATGAGAAAGTGGGATTTATTCCTGGGCTGAAAGGTTGGTTCAACAACTGCAAGTCAATCAGCGTAATACACCACATTATAAAAGGATAAGAACCGTATGATCTTCTCAATAGATGCAGAAAAAGCACTGGACAAAAAAATAGCATTGTTTCTTGATAAAAACCCTCAACAAAGTAGTAATAGAGGTAACATACCTCAACATCATAAAGGCCATATAGGAAAGACCCACAGCTAATCTCATCCACAATGGGGAAAAACTGAGAGCTTTTCCTCTAAGGTAAGGAACATGACAGCAATGTCCACTATCATGACTGTTTTTTGACATAGTACTGGAAGTCCTAACCTCAGCAATCAGACAACAGAAAGAAATGAAAGACATCCAAATTGGCAAAGAAGAAGTCAAACTTTCACTCTTCACAGATGTGATGCTTTATGCAGAAAACCTGAAAAACTCCACAAAAAAGTTGCTGGAACTGATACATGAATTCAGCAACATGGCAGGATATAAAACCAAAGCACAGAAATCAGTTCACTTCTATACACTAACAATGAAGTAGAAGAAAGAGAAATCAAGGAATCGATCCCATTTATAATTGGACAAAAAAACCCATAAGATACCTAGGAATAAACCTAATCAAAGAGGTGAAAGATATGTACTCTGAAAACTATAGACCACTTATGAAAGAAATTGAGGAAGGCACAAAGAAATGGAAAAACATCCTATATTCACCAATTGGAATATTGTTAAAATAGCTATACTACCCAAAGCAATCTACATTATCAAAGCAATCTCATTAAAATAACAACAGCATTATTCACAGAGCAGGAACAAACGATCTTAAAATTTGTATGGAACCAGAAAAGACCCTGAATAGCAGAAATAATGTTGAAAAAGAAAAGCAAAGCTGGAAGCATCACAATTCCAGACTTCAAGCTATACTACAAAGCTGTCATCATCAAAACAGTATGGCACTGGTACAAAAACAGACAGGTAGATCAATGGAACCAAACAAAACCCAGAAATGGACCCACTACTATGTGGTCAACTGATCTTCAACAAAACAGGAAAGAGTATCCAGCGGAAAAGGGCAGTCTCTTCAACAAATGGTATTGGGAAAATTGGACAGCCACATGCAGAAGAATGAAACTGGAACAGTTTCTTATACCATACACAAAAATAAACTCAAAATTGATGAAAGACCTAAATGTGAGACAGAAAACATCAAAATCCTACAGGACAACACAGGCAGCAACCTCTTTGACCTTGGCTGCAGCAACTTCTTACTTAAACACATCTCCAGAGGCAAGGGAAACAAAAGCAAAAATATACTATTGGGACTTCATCAAGATAAAATCTTCTGGGGACATCAGGGTGGCTCAGTCAGTTGAGCATCTGCCTTCAACACAGGTCATGATCCCAGGGTCTAGGAATCAAATCCCACATTCAGGCTTCTTGCTCAGTGGGGAGCCTGCTTCTCCCTCTGCTTGCCACTCCCATCGTTTGTGTGTTCTCTCTCTCTCTCTGACAAATAAATAAAATCTTTTTTAAAAGGATAAAACCTTCTGCACAACAAAGGAAACAATCAACAAATTAAAAGGCAACCTAGAGAATGGGAGAATATATTTGCAAATGATGTATGAAATAAAGGGCTGATATCCAAAATCTATAAGGAGTTTATCAGATTCAACACCTAAAAAAAAAAATCCAGTTATGAAATGGGCAGAAGACATGAAAGACAGTTTTCCAAAGAAGACATAGAGATGTCTGACAGACACATGAAAAAATGCTCAACATTACTCATCATCAGGGAAATACAGATCAAAACCATAATGAGATACCACCTCACACCTGTCAGAATAGCTAAAATGAACAACTCAGGAAACAACAGATGTTGGTGAGGATATGGAGAAAAGAGCACCCTCTTACACTGTTGGTGGGAATGTAAACTGGTATAGCCACTCTGGAAAACAGTATGGAGGTTCCTCAAAAATTTAAAAATAAGGGTGCCTGGGTGGTTCAATTGGTTAAGTGTCTGCCTTCAGCTCTGGTCTAATCTCAGGGTCCTGGGACCAAGCCCCATGGCAGGCTCTCTGTGTATCTTGCTTCTCCCTCTTCCTCTATCTGCTGCTACCCCTGCTTGTGCTCTCTTAAAAAAAAAGTTAAAAGTAGAGCTACCTTAAAAAAAAATAGAACTACCTTACAACCCAGCAAATGCACTATTAGGTATTTATCCAAAAGATACAAAAATAGAGATTTAAATAGATACAAAAAAGAGAGATTTAAATAGATACACATATCCTGATGTTTATAGCAGCATTAAGAACAATACAAATACTATGGAAAGAACCCAAGTGTCCATCAACTGATGAATGGATAAAGAAGATGTGGAGATTATACACGCACAGGCGCACGCGTGCGTGCGCGCGCGCACACACACACACACACACACACACACACTGGAATATTACTCATCCATTAAAAAGAGCGAAATCTTGCCATTTACAACAACATAGATGGAGCTAGATTGTATTATGGTAACTGAAGTGGGTCAGTCAGAGAAACAAATACCATATGACTTCACTCATATGTGGAATTTAGGAAACAAAACAGATGAACAAAGAAGAAAGGAAGGGAAAATAAAATAAGATAAAGACAGAGAGAAAGGCAAACCATAAAAGCTCTTTTATAGAGAACAAACAAGGTTACCAGAGGGGAGGTGGGTAGGGGAATGGGATAACTGGTGATGGGTATTAAGGAGGGTACTTGTGATGAGCACTGGATGTTATATGTAAGTGATGAATTACTAAATTCTACTTCTAAAACCAATACTACACTTTATGTTAACTAACTTGAATTTAAACAAAAACTTGAGAGGTGCTTGGGAGGCTCAGTCAGTTCAGCATCCAACTCTTGATTTTGGCTCATGCCGTGATCTCGGGATCCTGAGATTGAGCCCCATATCAGGTTCTGAGCTGAGGATGGAGCCTTCTTGGGATTCTCTCTCTCTCTCCCTCTGCTCCTCCTCTTGCTTATGCTTTCTCTTTCTCTCTTTCTCTCCATATCTCTCAAGAAATATTTAAATAAAAACTTAAGAAAAATAGTAAAAGAAATTAAAATAAAAATAAATGTATCAGCAATAAATAAATTAATCGATTAACATAGTAGTTTCCCACAGGCAGTTGGAAGACTGTAGCTAATCCTCTTGTATTAGAATGTTATCCTATTTAGTAAAATGTCCAAAAATATAAACAGTTGGCCTTTAATACATCCACGTCAGTAAAATGTGTGCTGTCATCTCATTGTGTTATTTTTTGAAGTTTTATTCAGTATTAGACCCAGATATTTTCCCATATTACCAGTATTTTCTAGTTTTATTCTTATTGCTTACCCTGTGATCTGGTCATAACTCTTAAAAATTAAAAAAAAAACTATATAGGAAGCTTGAGATGAGCCAGGATCAGAGACCCCATTAGCTTTCACCATTTCCTCATGTATGACTCATGTCTCCAGAGGCCAGCAGCCCAGGACTGTCTCTATGGAAAAGTCTAATGTTCCCACGGGATCTCTTCTCAGCACTGCTCACCTCCTTGGGTCCCACGCTTGCTACTTGTTGTTCTAAGTTTCCAAAATCCTTTTGTGCTAACACTGTCCACATGCATCCAGAAATATGCACCCATATTCTATTACTATGAAAGGTGTGAAATAGGTAGGCATTAGAACATTTGACCTTCCCTTGCAGTGCAATTGCAATTGTCATAAATAATTGCCCAAATAGTTCTCCAACTTTTCAGATGCCTTGCTTTCAGAGAAACCAGCTCTCTTTCCACCTTCAACAATCCTAGCACATGCAAGCTGTAAGTAAGGGCTCTTAGATTTATTTCCTGCAGCTGCTTTTATTACATAGTATGGACTCTACTCCCCAAAGACACCTCAAATAGATTGTGTCCGGTTTGTTTTAGTAACAGTGGTGTCAAGATCAAGTCCCAGAACTACCTTATGACCTAGAGGGAGCCTGATCCTTCCAGGTAGGGGAAATCAGCCTATATAAGCCACTTACACAACACTTATAAACAAATAAACCAAGAAATAGTAGATACTGCCAAATAAATAACCCTTTTTTAAAGAATAGCTTTCTGTGGTCTGAAGGGAATGAAATCTTGTCTAAAAAAGAAAGAAATGATATAATTTGGCTCTCCTCTCAATACCAACTGTGCCATTTGTAAAAACAACAGAGACCTCAAAATTGTTCGAAGTTCATTCCTCTAAGCCACAAAGGCAGGATTCCAGACACTTGGGTGGTCAGAATCCCATGAAAAGGAGTGAAGGAAACCAAGGGAAATCATTAGAGGAAGTACTTCATCCAGACCAAGGGAGTATTATTTGGGAACATTATTAGGGGTTACATGGTAATAATAGGTTACATTTAAACCAAGGCATGTTTCTAGGGGAGTTCAAGTATACTCCGAAGATCATGAGTTTGTATATGAAGCAAGTAAATATTTGGGGGCCCATTTTACAGTAGAAGTAACAAATTTTTCTATTGCCTGCAAAAGCATAGAGTAGGTTTGATAATTATCTGTTTTACTTGATTAGCCTATAGCTACAAGACTGTTCACTTGAACAAAATCTATCTGTGGTCTAATGGATCAAAATAATGGATCAAAAATAGTGATCTCTTCCAAGTTTTATTTCATTTTCTTTTGGTTTTTCCATTATGCTCAGTGATCATGACTTTGGAAAATGGTGTGTGCATGTGTGTGTGTCTGCTCCATGATACAGCAAGAGTAATTTTTAAACCTAATAATAATAATAACAGACCTTAGCAGTTGCCTTAGTTTACAAAAGCAATGAATAAACAAAGACTGAAGGAAAGTCAAGGACCATGATGGGGAATGCACTTTGCACCCTGCCCTCACCTCTGTTGTCCTGCTTGCCTTGTCTTTCACATGCCAATCCAGCCTCTGACTATAAATGCAGTCTCAGTCGTCTGAGGGCAGTGACTGCTGCAGTATGCATGTTGTGTCTGATACCAGATGGGGCTCTTAGCAGGACCCTGGTAGACATCAGGGGTTAATTTCCCAAGATGCATTTCCCTTTGTTGGTGAAACACTTTGAAGCAAATGCCCAAGACAATCTCCTGAGAGTCTCATGGGCTGTGTCCACCCCATGGCATCAACAATCAAACTGGGACAGCATCTTCCGAAGTAATGTGGGCTTGAAGCTTCCTTTTCCAAACTTCCTGCATCATTGGGACTTTAATTTTTCTGATGGGGATGGCCAATTTCCATGTAAATGATGCTGTTGGGATCTGTTGTGGGAAGTGCTGCACTCAGTTATGCTCCAATCTAGGAGCACAGGCATCTGGGCCAGCCTGGGGAAGTTTTTGTGCTGACACACTTATTTCTGTCCTCAGTGTTTTAGGGCCTCTGAATAAGATGTTTGCTGGAACCACGCACTCAGAACCAAAGAGCTGGAAGATCCAATCCTGGTCCCTTTTCCAGAGTGATAAGCTGGGCTATAAAGAGGATAAGTAATAAGTCCAGAACAGGCAGCCTGCTATGTCTCAGCTTCCTGGCTCATGTCCATTGAACCAGAAAGGTGGCCAAGCAAGAGCTCTGATCAGTCCATGGAGAAAGCAAGACTGCTTTGGTTTCTTTCATTCCCCCAATGTTGAAACGACTGACATTTGAAGGTTTGAAGAGCTTCTAGACACCTAAATAAAATACACGTTCTCATCCCTGTATGCATCTGTTGATGTGTGCATGCACACAGGAGTGATCCCGGGTGCAGACCAACACACCACAGTCACACCAAAAGGTAAGGTTATTTCCCTACTTGTGACACTGGAGTAAAAAATGCTGCTCAAAGTCCTCAAGGCCACATATTGTTCAGAGTTCCCATACTATTACAGGATCAACCCTAAAGAATTCATTTAACTTCTCTAAAGGTCAGCCTACACCGTGTCAAACTCTCCAGATGTTCCCAAATATAAAGACTTAAACTATGACAACACAGTATACTCTCCATATCCAGATGTTTTATAGTATCGAAAATATAACTTACAACATATTTTAATGGTTTCGGGTACTATTTGTTGAGGACCTACTAAATTCTAAGAACTATACTAGGTGTTTGGCTTAAGTATTATTCGTTTCTAATCTTTACAACAACTGTGTAAAGCAAACAGGACTACCTCCATTTCACTTGTTCTTTCCTTATGCAATCTTGTGGATTAAAGAGGTCACATACCATTTTATTGAGACAAAACTGAAGTCAAGAGGTCATGTTACTGGCCTTGGGTCACACATCTGATAACTGACAAGAGTGGGAATTGGAAAAAAAAAGTTGGCCCCACTCCAAAACCCACTCTGCCTTCCTCTCTCTGAACTTATTTCCTCATCAATAACATGGGACTAATGCTGTCTTTGGAAAATTACTAAGAAAATAAACTAGGATAGATGGACTAGGAGGCCACAAACATAAGGCCTCTTGGCCAATTTAGCACGAATTTATGTAATTTGATGAACACAGTGCCTTAAAATTATTTAATATTAATGAAATGGGCAGGGGATGTTCTCTTCAGTTAAGCACAAATCCCTCTATGTCCTGTTATCCCCACCCAGCTGACTCATTAATTGGCTTTCTCCTACAGGCCCTAAAGTAATTTGTGTTTGTGATACCACTCCAGTTCAGAGGGCAGGGGAGAAGTTGAGAGGTCACATTGTCTTCCACAGTGATCCAGGCAGAGCAAGAAACAGGTAGATGATGGTGACAAGGGAGAAATCAATTTCCAGATCCTCAGCCCACATGCATGTTCCCCAAGAGCTCCCAGAGCATTCCAGTGTGTGCTTCAACCACCCTCTTCCACTTCACAAATGAGAACATCCTCCTCCAAGAAGAAAAAGCACAGGAGTCTTCATTAACAATAAAGCTGGCATAAGACTCTTTATCTTTCCCAAGGACTTCCCGCCTGATGCTCTATCCATGAAGGTGAGGCTGGTTTGACAAATGGAGTGTTGGCCTGTGTAGGAAGGTTCTATACCCAGATATGTGATAAAGAGAGGTGAGAATTTTTGTTTAATAACAACTTCATACATTCTGCAACTAGTGTCTGTGAATGTATCACTGACAAGTGGAAGAGTTCTAGGACCCAAACTTCCAGGATAGGTCAGTCTGAGATGAGAAAGGAGGAGAAAACAGGTGGCAGGAAGCCCTACTCCATCTTATGATGGATTTGGTATATTTTCTTATTTTCTGCATTTCTGATGATCTGACATCTGGGGTTTCACTGAAAGGGAGAGACTGTCCTTCCCAGGGTTAGCCCGTCTTTAGGACATGACAAAATATTTTCCTGTGAGCATACCTTACAATACACGCCAACTAATCCAGAGCCCTTGGAGGTAGAGCTCTCATATGCCAGCCCTAATCCCCCTACCCTAATCACTTCAAGGCCAAGTACCAAATCTTCAGGGTCAGCCCTTGTGCCCCAGAGCCCACTGACATTATTCAAAATAGCCAATCCTAAGCTTTCTTACTCTGCTTTACCCATTCTTTCTAGTTGAAACCACATTAAAGGCCCTGGCCTGTGCCTTCCTCTGACTCCATCTGCCTTCTGACCAATATTAGTGGTTTCCCTTTATGGTCTTGCACAAACCGCTCCTCTTGGGATTTGTGACTAATATACCATTTTCTCCATGGGAATCATCTTCTGATCTGTTGGTTTCACCATACCTAAATAATAATAAAACCTTCATTTTAAAACACATGGGATCCAATCCATCTTCGATCATAGGGCAAAAATTTTCTATTTCCAGTATATTGAGATGCCTTACAGCATACAAGTAATATTCTAAGCAATATGTAGGGCAAAAAATAAATAAATAAAAGACCTTGTCTCAGGCTTCAGAAGCTTACCATCTCATCATTTCCAATCATGTCATTAGAAGAAGAACATTGAAAAGTCCTCCCCAAGGCATTGTACTCTACAAGTGCATTTCAGAAAGTGTATTCCATAGAACAGTAATTCCAAAGAAAGCTTGGGAGGTGGGGAGGAAATCTCAGTCATCAAATTATTTGGGGAACTGTTCTTCTGGAGAGTCACAATGCACATTTGCATGTTGATGTCTTGGGGAAATTAGTTTAAAACTAATTTGTTGCTGAAACTTTGTTTTTCCAAATTGTATTTATGACAACTGTTGGCAATTATAGACAACCCAGTTTATAATGAACAATTACTTAAGAACTATTCCTTATTTAAGTTATATGAGAAATTTCAGAATTTAGAGCCAATACAAAAATTTATCAACTGATAATTTAGTATGCTTTACTATTTCTGAATCTATAACTGGTCTCAGTAACCATCTATCTCACAAAATTAGACAAAGATGGACAAAAAATGGAAAAGCAAGTGACAGAAGCTATTCATTGCCTCACAATAGCCCTTCTCCCCTTATTTAGTCACAGAACCCTGTTTTTATTTGGGAGTAGCAACACAACTGACAGACTGCATTTCCCAGCCTCCCTTACAATTTGGAATTGTCAAGTAACTACCTCTGTCAATGAGGTCCGAATGGTGGGACTTCTGGAAAGATTTCTTAAAGAGAACTAACGTGGGGAGTGAAACTAGTTTGCCCTTTCATAGCTCTTTTTCCCTGCTGGCTGGAATGCAGATGTGATTGCAGGAGCTCTATCAGCCATTTTGGACCATGAATTTACCCTGAAAATGGGAGCTAAGTACTGAGGATTTGAATGTAGAAAGGCAGAAAAGGCCCGTGTCCCTGCTGACATCGTGAAGCTACCACATCAGCCCCCAAAATGTCTTTATCTGAACCTGCTTTACATGATAAAATAAAGACTTATACATTTAAATCACTTTTATTTGAGGTTTTCTCTTATAAACAATGGAACCAAATCTCAACCAAAGAAAAGAGAGTAACTACTTGAAACAGAGAGTTTATTGATACTTTTGGTGCAGGAGTTTATTGGCCAACTTTCCAATAAACTTCACATTCCCAGCTGTTATTCCAAGCAAAGCATGATCTATTACCTGATAACCAACAGCAAAATTCTCCTTCCATCTAGGGATTCCTCCTCACCCCCGATCTTAGCCTGTGGCCCTGTGTCCTTTCTGCAGAATAGGAGTCATATTTTCCTTGCCAGATTCCTTACAGAGTTACACAACATGATTTCTCACTGATGGTTGATTTTCTCAATGTAAATTTCTCCTGTAAATCTTGTTCTCGTTTTTTTTGAGTGCATCTCCCTTTTGGATGGAGCCTCTCACCACAAGGTTGCCATGTCACTTGGTTGTGATATTTTCTCCAGGTTTTTACCCCTTTTCCTCCATCTGTCAGGAATTGAGTTTCCAGTAAGAGGAAGTTTCTTTTTGATTCAGTAAATTGATGTAAAAAGAGGAGCAAAACTATTTTGATTAGAGTATGCTTGCTTAGATACATTTTCCAGCTGTCTAATACAAATTCAAATGTTCTTTATTTAATTTTGTGTGTAAAACAAAAATGATGCAAGGTCTTGCAGAGAAACAATAGCCTTTACAGAGTAAAAATGTTTTTCTTCTTCATCTCAGAAATCATGTCATCTAAGGAAAAGTCAGTGACCAGAATTAAGTTAACTTTTACATAGAATGGTAAGTGGAATGTAAGAGTTGAATTTTGTGAAAATTATCTTAGTCCTTTTTAGCTGCTATAACAAAATACCACAAACTTTGTGTCTTAGAAGCAATAGAAATTTATTTCCCTCAGTTCTGGAGGTTAGACGTCTGAGACTGGGGTGCCAGCATGCATGGGTGAGGGCCCTATCCCAGGTTGCAGCCTACTGACTTCTTGCTGTGTCTTCACATGGTGGAAGGAATGAAGGACTACTGTGTAGTCTCTTTTATAAGAACACTAATCCCATTCATGTAGGCTCCACCTTCATGACCTAATTACCTCCCAAAGCATCATTACCATTACCTTGGGCATTAGGTTTTCCAACATAAGAATTTTGGAGGGACATAAATGTACAGAGCAAAAATATCATGGTTTACAAAGTCATTCACTTTAGGCTCTAGAATAAGGATAGATGGATGGGGAGGAGAAAAAGAGAAGGAGAGAGTACAATTACAATCAGAAGGTTACTCAGAGAAAATCTAGTTCAGTTTGCTGATGAGGAAACTAAATCCCAGAGAAACTGAACCCATGGTTTCCCCAGTGATACCTATAATCCAAGACTCCTGACTCCCAGTCTAGAGGTCTATTGCTACTACTTTGCTTCATTCACAGTGGAATTAGTCAGTTTAAATTAAGTTATGCTACAATAAGAAGTAACCCTTAAGGGGTACCTAAGTGACTAGGTGGTTAAGCATCTGCCTCAGGCTCAGGTGATGATCCCAGGGTCCTGTGATAGAACCCCGTACCATCGGGCTCCCTGCTTGGTGGGGAGTCTGCTTCTTCCTCTCACTCTGCCCCTCTCCCCCACCTGCCCATTCTCTCTCTCTCTCTCTCTCTC
>ML092989.1:51795-82696 GCA_003697995.1 Taxidea taxus jeffersonii | reverse complement strand
AAGAAATACATGGAAAAAATAAAATTGAAAACATAATGGCCAAAGTCTTTGGAGTGTGGCAAAAACAGTTCTAAGAGAGATATTTATAATAACGTAGGCTTACTGCAAGAAGAAAACAAAACAAAACAAAACAAAACAAAACAACAACAACAACAAAAGCAAAACTCAAACAAACTAACCTTACACCTACAGGAGCTAGGAAAAGAACAATAAACATAAAGGTTAGAGCCAAATAAATGAGATGGAAATTAAAAAAAAAAAAATAGAACAGATCAATAAGTCCAGGAGCAAGTTCATTGAAAACATCAATAAGAATGATAGATCTCTAGCCAGACTTATCAAGAAAAAAAGACCCAAATAAGTAAAATGACAAATGAGAGAGGAGAAATAACCAACACCACAGAAATACAAACAATTATAAGAGAATTTATGAAAAAATATATACCAAAAAACTAGACAATCTAGAAGAACTGGACAAATTCCTGGAAATATAAATTGCTGAAACTGAAATAGGAAGAAAAAAAAAAACTTGAACAAACTGGTAACTTGCAAAACAAACTAAACTAAACAAACTGAATCAGTAAGGGGCACATGCACCTCAATGTTTATAGCAGCAATGTCCACAACAACCAAACTATGGAAAAAGCCCAGATGCCCAGATGTCCATAGACAGATGAATGGATAAAGATGTGGTATATGTACACACACACACACACACACACACACAGGAATATTACTCATCCATCAAAAAGAATGAACATTATTAATGGGAAAAAGCTGAGAGCATTTCCCTTTAGGTCAGTAACATGACAGGGATATCCACCCTCACCACTATTATTCAATGTAGTGCTAGAAGTCCTAGCCTCAGCAATCAAGCAACAACAACAACAAAAAGAAAATAAGCTATTCAAGTTAGCAAAGAATTCAAACACTTCCTCTTTGCAGATGACATGATACTTTATATGGAAAACTCAAAAGACTCCATGCTCAAATTACTAGAACTCATACAACAATTCCATAATGTGGCAGGATACAAAATCAAGGCACATAAATCAGTTGCTTTTCTATACATTAACTGTAACTGTAGAAAGAGAAATTAAGGTCTTAATTCCATTTACAATAGCAACAAAAACTGTAAGACACCTAGGAATAAACACAACCAAAGAGGTAAAGGATCTATACTCTAGAAACTATAGAACACTTGTGGAAGAAATTGAGGAAGACAGAAAAAAAATGGAAAAACATTCCATGCTCATGGATCACAAGAATGAACATTGTTAAAATGTCTAAACTGCCCAGCACAATCTATACTTTCAATGCCATCCCAATCAAAATACCAATGGCATTTTTCAAAGTGCTGGAACAGACAATCCTAAAATGTGTATGGAATCAGAAAAGACCCCAAATTTCCAAGGAAATGTTGAAAAAGAAAAACAAAGCTGGGGGCATCACATTGTCTGATTTCAAGCTTTATCACAAAGCTGTGATCACCAATACAGCATGGTACTGGCACAAAAACAGACACATAGACCAATGGAACAGAATAGAGAGCCCAAATATGGTCCCCCAACTCTATGGTTCAATAATCTTTGACAAATCATGGAAGAAATACCCAATGAAAAAAAGACAGTCTCTTCTGGGGTGGCTCAGTGGGTTAAGCCTCTGCCTTTGGCTCAGGTCATGATCTCAGGGCCCTGGGATTGAACCTCACATCAGGATCTCTGTTCAGCAGGGAGCCTGCTTCCCCTCTTCTCTCTCTGCCTGCCTCTCTGCCTATTTACCATCTCTGTCTGTCAAATAAATAAATAAAATATTTTAAAAAGTCTCTTCAATAAATGGTGCTGGGTAAATTGGACAGCTATGCATAGAAGAATGAAATTCGACCATTTGCTTATACCATACACAAAGATAAACCCAAAATGGATGAGAGACCTCAGTGTGAGACAAGAAGCTATCAAAATCCTGGAGGAGAACATAAACAATAAACTTTTAGACATTGAGCACAGCAACTGCTTTTAAGACACATCTGTAAAGGCAAAGGGAACAAAAAATCAGGATAAAAAGCTGCTGCACAACAAAGGAAACAGTCAACAAAACTAAGAGGTGGCCCCCAGAATGGGAGAAGAGATTTATTTGTAAATGATGGTAACGGATAAAAAGGTTGATATCTAAGATCTATAAAGAACTTCTTGGGTGCCTGGGTGGCTAAGTTGGTTAGCATCATCTGCCTTCAGTTCTGGAAAGAAAGAAACTGGACTACTTTCTTACACCAAGCACAAATAAATTCAAATGGATCAGTGACCTTAATGTGTGATCTGAAACCATGAAAATTCTAATGGAGAACATAGGAAGTAACTTCTGACATTGGCCTGAGCAACTTTTTTTTTTTTTTCCTAGATAGGTCTCTGAAGCAAGGGAAACAAAAGCAAAAATAAACTATTGGAACTACATCAAAATAAATAGTGTCTGCACTGCAAAGGAAACAATCAAGATAACTGAAACACAATCTTTAAAATAGGAGAGGATATTTGCAAATGACATATCTGATAAATGGTTTGTATCCAAAATATATAATGAACTTACATAACTCAATACCAAAAAGACAAATAATTCAGTAAAAAAATGGGCAGGAGATATAAACAGACATTTCTTCAAAGAAGACATAAAGGTAGTCAAACCACTCATGGTTAGATGCTCAATGTCACTCCTCATCAGAGGATGTAAATCAAAACTACAGTGCGATATCACTTCACACCTGTCAGAATGGCTAACATCAACAACACAAGAAGCAACAGGTGTTGAGGGTGGGGAGAAAAGGAATCCTTTTGCACTGCAGCCACTTTGGAAAAAAAAAATGAGATTCATCAAGAGATTAAAAAAAAAAATGCATCTACCCTGTGATCCAGCAATCATACTAGGGGATTTCTACCCAAATAATACAAAGGTACTAGTTCAAAGGTATACATTACACTTATAGCAGCATTATTTACAATAGTCGCGATATGGATGTGGCCCAAATGTTCAGCAACTGATGAATGGATAAAGAAGATGTGGTACATACATAAGGGAATGTTACTTAGTCATAAAGCGAATGAAATCTTTCCGTTTGCAACGATGTGGATGGAGCTACAGAGAATAGTGCCAAGTGAAATAAGTAAGTCAGAGAAAGTAAAATACCATATGATTTCACTCGTATGTGGAATCTAAGAAACAAAACAAACGTGGAATGGGGAAAAAAAAAAGAAAAAGAGAGACAGGTAAACCAAGAAATGGCCTTTTAACTTAGAGAAAAAAAAAAAATTATGGTTACCAGAGAGAAGGTGGGTGAGGAGATGGATAAAATAGGTGATTGGTTTAAGGAATACACTTATTGTGATGAGCAAAAGATGTTGTATGGATTTATGAATCACTACATCATATTCCTGAAACTAATATAACCCTGTATGTTAACTAATTGGAATTAAAAAATAAGAAACTTAAAATTAAAAAAAATATATATATTTATTTATTTTCTTTGCAATTGCTATCACTTTAGTTCATGTAAAAGATCCTCTTAGTAGAAAAAACAAGAAATTTCCATGGTCCATCTAACAAATTCTTCGATATTTTTGGAGTCACTTCTCTATTCTGACATTTTGTATATGGCGTACTTATTAATAAATTTGGGTTTAAATTCTCTCTCTCTCTTTCTCTTTCCCTCTCCTCTCTTCCTCTTCTTTTCCCTCCCCTCCTCTCATCTCCTCTTTTCTTTCTGGCAGTAACTACCCCTACCCCACCAGCCTGGAAGATCCTTGCCTCTCATTTTGAAATTAAGTGTGCTAAAAAAGAGATAACTTTTAGACACTATAAAATGGGTTGTATACAAGTTATTTAAATAAGGAGGATAAGAGGGATTTCATCATCCTTTTTCATTTATATGACATGAATAAAAGTTAAGTATTTACTTCCTTGCTCAACATTGTGTATCAGAGGAATACAATAAGACTGAGAGATCATAAAACATCCATTTTACTTATAGTATGTTGTCCATATGGATTCGCAGAAGTAATAACTATTAAATTATTCCTTTTTAATTAAATAAAAACCGAATATTTCAGAATGTTCCTTCTACTAAACATAGAAATATGCTAAGTTCTTTGGTGTTTGAAGTAGGGAAGTGCATTGATCATGTTTTATATATATTGTATTAAGACAATGTGAAATCTATCTTGTTACAAATCTGTAAGAGTTTAATACAGTATTGATAACTACAGACAGTATGTTATATAACAGATCTCAAGAACATAATCTTGCATAACTGAAACTTTACACTTGTTAAATATCAATTCACCATTTCCTCTGCCTCTGCTTAGGTCATGGGAATTACCACTCCACTCCCTGCTTCTGTGTTTTACTGTTTTGTAAACTTCATAAATTTTTAATGTACAATACTTTCCTTCTGTCATCAGATATTTCACTTAAAATAATATCCTCAATGTCCATCCATGTTTTCACATATGGTAGGATTTTTTTTTCTAATTTTTAAAGCTGAATAATATTCCATTGCATGAGTATAACAAATTTTCTTTATCAATTTATCCATCAAAATATATCACATCTTGGTGCCATGAATAGTACTGCAGTGGGCATGGACATACAATTACCTCTCAAGACCCTGATTTAAAAATTTTTGGATAAAAATACAGAAATGAGATTGCTGAATTATGTAGTAGTTCCTTTACATTTTCTTAGCAACCATTAACTGTTTTACATAGAAATCATAGAATTTTGCATTCCAAGAATACAAGGATTCCAGTTTTTCCAAATCCCAGACAACACTTACTTTTTTAAATTAATAGTCATCCTAAGTGTGAAGTAATATATCATTGTGGCTCTGATTTTTATTTCCTTGATGATTAGTGCTGTTGATCATTTTTCCATATAGTTTTGGACATTTGCATGTCCTCTTCAGAGAAATGTCTGTTCAAGTAACCCCTGGTATTAATGATATTTTCTTATATATAATTTCTTTTTTGTCATTTGTGACAGTATTTGAGGTCCATTTTCTGTAGTATAAATAATACCAGCTATTTTCTTTTGATTACCATTTGCATGAATGTCTTTTTATCCCTTCAAGTTTTGTGTATATGTATTCTTATACTTAAAGTGACTCTTCTGTAAATAGCATATATTTGGATCTTAGGGTTGTTCTTTCTCATGTTTTAAAATTCTTTTAGGTCCTCTATGCCTTTGGATTGGTAAGTTTATCTCTTTAAACTTACTGAAGTAATTATTGATAGGGAATAAATTGCTCTTGTCATTTTGTTAATTGTTTTTTTTTTTTGTTTTGTTTTGTTTTTTGCCTGCCTGACATTTTTTTTTTTTTGCCACTCTTTTCCTCTTTTGATGTTTGCATGTTTCATTTGATTTTTTTTTTCCTTTTTTAGATTTTTTTTTTTAAGAGAGAGGAAGAGAACTCACAAGAGAGTACACAAGCAGAGGGAGGGGCAGAAGGAGAAGCAAGCTACTATCCATCAGGGAGCCCCTACATGGGGCTCCATCCCAGGACCTTAGGGTCACACTCTTAGCCAAAGGCAGATGCTTAACTAACTGAGTCACCCAGGTGCCCCTCCCTTTTTAAAACTGTTATGCTTTGATTCTTTTCTCTTTTTTCTTTTGTGTATATTCTATAGGCATTTTCCTTGTGATTATGATGAGGCTCATCTATAACGGTTTTTAGTTATAACAGTGTTTGAAGCTGAGAGTAACCTCAATAGCATCCAAAAACTCTGTCCATTTCTTTTTCCTCCCAATTTGTTATTAGTGACACAACTCACATTGATTTTTTGTATCTATCAACACGTTTTTATAGTTATAGATACCTTAATGTTTTTGCATTCTAAGTTCTATACTAGAATTAACAGTGATTTATCCACCACCATTAAAATATTATGGTATTCTGTATTTTAGTATATATTTACCTTTACAGTGAGCTTTAAATTTTATATGCTTTTGTATGCTGCTTAGCAATTTTTCCACCAACTTAGAATCTCTTTAGCATTTCTGATAAGGTGGGTCTAGTATTCGTGAACTCTGAGCATCTGTTTGTCTGGGAATGTCTTTAAATCTTCCTCATTTTAGAAGATCAGTTTTGCTGGGCATAATATTCTTCATTAGCATTTTTTAACACTTTATATTATTCTTCCCCAACTTCCAATGTCATAATGTTTCTGCTAAGAAATCCTCTGAGTGCCTTATGGGGTTTCTCTATTATGTGACATTTCACTTTAGTTGATGCTTTCAAAATTTTCCTATTATAATGTGTCTTGGTGTGTATTTCTTTGGGTTCTCCTACTGGTATCCATTGGTTTTCCTGGATCTAGATGTCAATTTTCCTCCTCAGATTTGGGAAGTTTGGGGGCATTATCTCTTTGAATATCTTACTACATCTTTCTCCACTGTTCCTATTATGTATGTATGGACTTAACTTTCATAAGTTAAGTCTCTTTAGGTTTCTTAATTTGTTTACATTCTATTTTTCCCATTTTGCACCTTTTTCTAAATAATTCCCAATGACTTTTCTTTGATTTTTTGGTCATTTTTTTTTTTCTGATTGATCTAGTTTTCTGTTCAACCTCTGTAGTGAATTTTTGTTTAGTTGTATTCCTTTTTGTTTGTTTGTTTTTATTTTTATTAACATGCAAGGTATTACTCATCAGTTTTATATAATCATATAAATATATATTATTTCATCAGTTTTATATAATACCCAGTGTGCATTATATCACATGCTTTCCTTAATGTCCATCACCCAGCTGCCCCCCTCCCTTCAGCCTCCCCTTACAGAAACCCTCTCTTTCCTATGATTAAAAGCCTCTTATGGTTTGTCTCCCTCTGGTTTAGTCTTATTATAATTTTCCTGTCCTCCCCTATGACCCTCTGTCTTGTTTCTTAAACTCCACATATCAGTGAGATCATATGATAATTGTCTTTCTCTGATTGACTTATTTCACTTAGCATAATATCCACTAGTTCCATCCATGTTGTTGTAAATGGCTGGCAAGATTTCATTTCTTTGATGACTGAGTAATATTCCATTGAATATATATATCACATTTTAAAAAAATCCATTCATCTGTCTATGGACATATGGGCTCTTTATAGTTGGCTATTTTGGACTTTGCTGCTATAATTATTGCGGTGTAGATACCCTTTCAGATCACCGCATTTGCATCTTTAGGGTAAATACCCAATAGTGCAATTTCTGGGTCATAGAGTAGCTCTATTTTCAACTTTTTGAGGAATTTCCATACTGTTTTCCAGAGTGGCTTCACCAGCTTTCATTCTCACCAACAGTGTAGGAGTGTTCCCCTTCCCCAAATCCTCACCAATATCTGTCATTTCCTGACTTGTTAATTTTAGCCATTCTAACTGGTGTGAAGTGGTATCTCATTGTAGTTTTGATTTGTATTTCCTGATGCCAAGTGGTGCTGAGTATTTTTTCATGTGTTTGTTGGCCATTTATATGTCTTCTTTGGAGAAAGAAGTGTCTGTTCATGTCTTCTTCCTATTTTTTTGACTGTGTTATTTGTTTTTTGAGTATTGAGTTTGAGAAGTTCTTTAGAGATCTTGGATATTAACCCTTTATCTGTTACCATCCTTTACAAATAAATATCATCTCACATTCCATGAGCTGCCTCTTAGTTTTGTTGACTGTTTTCTTTGTTGTGCAGCAGCTTTTTATCTTGATGTTTTGTTTCCCTTGCCTTACAAGGTCAAAGAGGTTGCTGCCTGTGTTCTCTCTAGGATTTTGATGGATTCCTATCCATTTAAGTTTTTCATCCATTTTGAGTCTATTTTTGTCTACGGTGTAAGAAATGGTCTGGTTTCATTCTTCTGCATGTATTCGTCATCTTTATGTCTGTTTTGTACTTATAAAATATTTCCTATCTCTAAACTCTCAGTGAGGGGTCACTGGGTGGCTCAGTATGTAAGCATATGACTCTTGATTTTGGTTTGTCATGATCTCAGGGTCATGAGATCAAGTCCTGCCATGGGCTCTGCACTGGGTGTGGGGCCTGCTTCAGATTTTTCTTCCTCTGCCCCTCCCCCATTGCTGGCACATACATGATCTCTCTCTCTCTCAAAAAAAAAAAAAAAAAATCTCAGTTTGTTCATACATTATACTCCTGACCTCACTGAGTATCTTTACATTTTTTTTTTTAAAAATTCCTTCAAGTAAATCATATATCTCAATTTTATTAGTATAAATTTCTAGAGATATATTTCATTCCTTTGTTTAGAATAAATTTTCATTTTTGTTTGTTTTTATTTTCCTTATTCTTTGTGTTGGTTTCTGTATATTAGACAACACTATTAACTGTCTTAGTCTTCATGGACTAGTCTTATACAAGGGAAGATATACAGCTATCAACAGTCAGAGATCCTGGGCTGCCATTCATATTTTTGTGCTAGTTCAAACTCCCATTTGTTCTCAGTAATTGTCAGGTATATTAAGTTTAGTGCATCCCATCAGAGCTCTGAGAGAGTCAAAACAAAATCCAGGGCCCTAGGAAACAACCTGAAAGTCAGCATTGGATGTTTGGCTCACTAATTTTCCCTTCATTAAAAAAAGCTGAGTACTGGATTTCTTTTTGTTCACCTTCTCTCTGCTGAGCTGGGGTATGGAGCTGTGGCATGTGCTAATTTTCTAGGTCAGACAATAGTCCTTGTTTTCAATGGCCTCCAAAGAAATAGGGTATACCAGGACTGATCAGAGCTAAGAAAGAGTTGAAAGAGAAATAAGTGCATTAGTAAGCCCGCAGCATAAACTGAGTTTTGGACCTATGGTTTTATTCCTTTTCCTTCTCTGCCCAGGAAGAGTCTGGGAGCTGGGACTTTCCTTCCAGTAGTATGGAGCTCTGCAGGTGGAGGTCTTATGGTGAAAGAATGTTTCAACTGTTTTACCTGCTTTGGTGTGGTTGGTTCTGTGCTCACCCTGCATGGAGGAGCCTTAATTTCTGGATTTCTCACAAAAGGAACTGTTCTGAGTATTGTCATTAAATCGGTATGTCCGTGGGAAAGAAAGTTCAGGACTTCTTTTTTACTGATTATATTATGTATATTATGCATATTTTAAAGACCCAGGAAAGGTATAGATGACACACACAAATTAGAATAATTCAAGAAATGCTAGCATTTCTAAAGGGGATATTTGTCAAGATACAGGTTTGTGAAAGTGCAAGGAATAGTGCTGAACCACAAGGCTAATACAAGGAGCTTTAGCTCCCTAAAGAATAGAAGAAATGAGAGAAAGGTGTGGTTACCAGAACCTGGGAAAAGAGAAGAGTGCAGAAGGATAGAGAGCATAGGAGGCCAAATAATGCCCTTTCCCCAAAATGAATCTGTGTCTTTAGTCCTGTAACCTATGGATGTTATCTTATATGACAGAAAGGACTTTGCCGATATGATTAAGCAAAGCTCTTGAAACAGAGAGATTATCCTGGATGATAAAATGGGGCTTAAATGCTGCTATATAAATTACTACAAGACAGAGGCAAAGAGAGATTTGACATAGGCAGAGGAGGTTAAAATGATGCAATTATGGAAGGAGAGATTAGAAGTATGCAATGCTAAGCCAAAGAATGTTGGCAATAATTTGTTAAATCAGCTACAGGAGGGTAAGAGAGTAAAAGGAAGGGAAAATATAGGATTAAAAATCATGAAGTCAGAAATACGAAGTAAATATAATTGACTTTGGAAGCAGAAAGATTTTATTTGATTTTCAAATCTCAAATCTGTTATTTTTGTGACTGAGTTGTTACCAAGATAGTGATAATGTTCAATGAACAATATTTCTTGCAGTTCCAATGTACCATGTATCTTGTTTTAAGTTACTTTTTTTTTCTTTTTTCTTTTTTTTAAGATTTTATTTATTTATTTGACAGACAGAGATCACAAGCAGGCAGAGAGGCAGGCAGAGAGAGAGGAAGGGAAGCAGGATCCCCACTGAGCAGAGGGCCCGATGCGGGGCTCGATCCCAGGACTCTGGGATCATGACATGAGCCGAAGGCAGAGGCTTAACCACTGAGCCACCCAGGTGCCCCTTAAGGTACTTTTGGCTATGACAGTTGTAAACTATTGTGTAGGATAATTAATAAATGACAAAGTAAAAGAGATTGGCATAACAGTTATGGAAAGGGGAATGAAACTATGCAATGTGAAGAAGAATTAAAAGAATAAGGACCATATGTTACTAAGAACACTGAATGGAAGCGAAGAAACCATAACAGAAACAATATGTCCAAAGTGTCTTATGACAAATAAGAAGGAATATTTTAGCAAAGTGTTCAGAACATTCAGGAAGATATGTCCAGAATATTATAACAGAAATAGAAAATAAAAAGTCTTCCTGAATGCTAAAACATAACAGTTTAAAGACATTTTAAAATCCCTTAATGTCAGCAAGAATTAGTTCTTGATATCAGCATGAGACTATGGTTAAAAACCATGTGAATGCACAGGGCAAGAGATTAGAAGTGAATTGTGTGCAGATTTGGTGGCTTTATTAGTCCAATGAATGTGAGAAGGTGGCAGTATGATGTATATATGTATGTATATATACACCAGTATTGATATTCTTTTTTTTTCAATATTTTATTTATTTATTTGATAGAGAGAGAGAGAGAGAGAGATCTCAAGCAGACAGAGAGGCAGACAGAGAGAGAGGAAGAAGCAGGCTCCCCGCTGATGCCAAGACCACAACCTGAGCAAAAAGCAGAGGTCTAACCCACTGAGCCCTCCAGAGCCCCCCACCTACTTTGATATTCTTTTTGACATCTTTAAGTGTACTTCATTTAATGTATAGAACTTCTCTCATAACTCTTACCACTTCTGTGGTCTTTATCTATCTAATCCATTTCCACCAACTTTTCTGTTTGTTTTTAAAATATAGGCAAAATCACAAAATATTGCTCCTAAATAAGAGGGTATATTTTCTTTTAAACTAAAATGATAAAATTATATGTCAGATAAGATCTTAGTCTTGCTCTCAGTAGATCATCAGTATCTGAGGGTTCCCTATTTTCTTTCTACTACCCAGTCATTGTAGATCAGGGTCAGACATGGAAAGTATGCTAAAAGACAGGAAAGACCAGATTGATTTCCAGCTGGTGGGCCTCACAACTTTGTTAGTTTTATGACAGAAGGTTCTCACAAAAATGACCTAGGCCATTGACTGACTAATCAGACCATAATTCATCTTTTTGAATTTAGTAAATAAGAGATAACAAAATAAGCTGCTGTTTGAAATTCAGGGAGTAAGATATGTCTGGGCCAACACACTCCAGTCTTGGGATTGGCTGAAATCATCATCAGCATATAAAGTTGAGAATACAATTATTTATTATTAAGAACAGAACATCTGAAAAAAAATAATAACCTATTTTTAGGATTATTTATTTATTTATTTGACACTGAGAAAGAGACAATGAGAGAGGCCACATAAGTAGGGAGAGTGGGAGAGGGAGAAACAAGCTTCCCAGGATGCCGGGATCATGACTTGAGCCAAAGGCAGATGCTTAATGACTGAATCACCCAGGTGCCCCAACAATAGCCTCATTCTTATAAAAATATCTTCTTACCTAAATTATTTGATTTTAAAACTAGGGTTGTTTTTATGGTCACCAAATATACTTACTAGACAGTAAAGGAAGAGGATAGAGAAAACAGTGACTGGACCATAATAAGAATTCAAAATGATTTTTCCAAATCTCTAGACAATATGTGTACAATTTGATTAAGTATTTAAGTCCAGCCAACAAATTATTATGGTTTTCCCTGTTTTCTTCTTTTAATTCTGAAGTCTAGAAGAGTGCTCATGAGCTGAATTATCAATTATGTGTTATTAATATATTTTGTATTTTATTTATTTCATATTTATATGTATATTTGCCATAGTAATATACTTATTAATTATGTTGTAGATTTAATTTACAGCACAAGAGGAGAATAATTATCAGCAGTGAAAGAATGACTGAAAATAACATAAGTAAAATATATTTCACTGATTTTAAAATAGTGAATATATGTCTTCTAATGAAGAATAGTAATCATCAAGAGTTTTTTATTTATTCAAGAATAAATGTATTAATTTATTCAATCATTTATTTATATAATTAGAGCTCTGTATTTATATTTTTTCCATATATCTTCCAGGTTTCCCCCTTCCAGATGATCTCCTCTTAGATATTCACATAACACCATTCTCTTACCTCCTTCAAATTTCTCAAATATCACCTTTTCTTTGAGACATTTTTCAGTCTTTGAAAATTTGGTTCTTACACCCTGACAATACCTACTCCATGCCTCTACTTTCTTCTTACTCCCTGGTGATTGTCAACTTATAATAGACTATATATTTATTTACTTTGTTTATCAGCCATTTTCCACTATAAAATGTAACCTCTTGAGAACATGGATTTTAATAGGCTTTGTTCAATTTCTAGCACCTGAAAGAGTGTCTGACATAGAATAGGTAGTTAAATAAATGTTTGTGTAATGAAAAAGTGAATGTGTTAGATGGCCTAGGAAGAAAATATAGCTGGCAATATAAGTGGAACCTTGAAGGAAAGAGAAAATATAAAAGTTGCATAGAAGAGTAACAGCTTCCAAAAAAGAGATGCAGAAGTCAGGCATGTGGGCTGAAAACTCAGAGAATTATTCTGTTAAGGAAGCCAAGGGAAGAGATTGTTTTAAGAAGGTAGTGGCCAAGAGATAAAAGTGTCAAGAAGAGGATTAATGAAATGTCATGTGTGAATTTGTTATATCAATATCACTGATATATTCAGTGGGAGCTGCTGCATTTAGAACTGTTGTAAAATCTGGTGAATTAGTTTTTTGAATAAATGATAGCCAAAGAAATAGACATTCAAATTCAACAACACTTTCAGGAATGTTTGAATGCAAAGGGAGGCAAGAAATGTAACTTCAGAAGAGTAAGTGCTGCAGTGTGGGATTTATTTTATACAAATGGGACAGTTTGGGAAATATTTAAAAGACGGTGGGGAAAGGATGAATACCCAACTTTTGTATCAACATGGACAGGACTGGAAGAGATTATGCTGAGTGAAATAAGTCAAGCAGAGAGAGTCAATTATATGGTTTCACTTATTTGTGGAGCATAAGAAATAACACGGAGGACATGCGGAGATGGAGAGAAGGGAGTTGAAGGAAATTGGAAGGGGAGATGGACCATGAGAGACTAAGGTCACTGAAAAACAATCTGAGGGTTTTGAAGGGGCAAGGGGTGGGAGGCTGGAGGAGCCAGGTGGAGGGTTTTATGGAGGGCATGTATTGCATGGAACACTGGGTGTGGTGCATAAACAATGAATTCTGTTACACTGAAAAGAAATTAAATAATAAAATAAAATAAAAAAAATCACATTCCCTTTACTTTCTTCCAGCATATAGTGTACTTAACACTCTAAACATTAGCCCTCAGAATAAAGAAATGAATAATTAAAAAAAAAAAAAAAAAGACAGTGGGGAACCTCCATATCCTGGCTATTCTAAATTATGTTGCAATAAATGTAGTGATAAATATATATTTTTTATTATTGTTTTTGTTTTATTTAAATAAATCACCTCTGGTGGAATTACTGGATCCTATGTCATTTCTATTTTTAATTTTTTTGAAGAAACCTCACACAATTTTCAACAGTAATTTTACCAGTTTACACTCTCACCAGCAGTACAGGAGAGTTCCTTTTTCTGCATATGTGTGCAACAGAATATTATGCAGTCATAACAAGGATGAAATCCTGCCACTTGTGACAACATGGATGGATCTAGAGAGTATTACACTAAGTGAAATAAGTCAGACTAAGATAAATACCATATGATTTCACTCACATGTGTAATCCAAAAAATAATACCATAAACAAAAAGCAGAATCAGATCTATAAATACAGAAAATAAACCGATGGTTGCCAGAGGGGAGAGGGTGGTGGATGGACAAAATGAGTTGGGGGAGGGTGGGAGATGCATGCCCCCAGTTATGGAACAAATAAGTCATGAACATAAAAGATACAGAACAGGACTATAGTCAATAATATTGTAATAGTGCTGTATGTGACAGATGGGAGCTACACTTATGAGCATAGCATAATGTATAGAGACATTGTTCTTGAGGGGAGTAAGATGGTGGAGGAGTGGGGAACTTACTTCAACTCCTGAATTGAGCTGGATATTTATCAGATCACTCTGAACACCCACAAAATCAGCCTGAGATATAAGAAGATATATCCAGATCTCTAAAAACAGAATTTCTCCAGTGGTTGGGTTCGAGGTATGAAGCAGGGAGTAGTGACTCTGAAAGCAGATAATCTGATGTTAAGCAGAAGGGGGAGGGGACTCTGGGATCCTGCCCCACCAGATCACAAAAGCCTCCCATGCTGGGAGTGGACACAGACTTGCTGACCATTGGCATTAGGGAAAGGACTTTAGGGAAGCCCCCCAAACTGAAATCTGGAGCTCCAGTGCTACACGTGTGAATTGGGGGTGGCTGGTGGTTTTAGAAGCACAAAGTGCCTGGAACTGGAAGCGAGGACTGGGAGTGCTGCTGTGGGGTACACAGATGAGGAGGCTGCAGTTATTAACAGCACAGACAAAAATAGACAGTGTGGCCTGGAGTGCTTACTGAAGAACAGTCTGTGATTTCTCTGTTCTGTGATAGAGATTTGGATACCTTCACTTCTGACTCTCAGAAGAAATGCAGAAAGCCATCAGGGAAAGCCTCCAGAGGAAAGCCCCCCAAAACTGGTTTTCACTAATTCCATCCCCTCCTTCAGGGGTCAGGGCAACTCAGCCCAAATAGTTTTGCCTGAGTAACAGCATGGCAGACACCTCCCCCAGAAGACAGGCTGAAAGAACAAGAGGCTGACAACCCTAAGATCCCTACAAAACAGATGCATCTTGCTTGGGTTGTGGTCAATAATTAGGACTCTAATAATAATAGTTATTATTCTTTCAACTACCCCTCAACAGAATGACTAAGAGGAGGAACCCCCAACACAGGAAAAATTCAGAGACTGTGACCTCTGCCACAGAACTAATGGATATGGATAAAGCAAGATGGATAAGGATAATAGTTATGCAGACAATAGCTAGGATGGAGAAAACCATTAAGGACAACGTAGATTCTCTAAGGGAAGAAGTGAGAGCTGATCTGGCAGAACTTAAAAATGCTATCGGTGGGGTGCCTGGGTGGCTCAGTGGGTTAAAGCCTCTGCCTTCGGCTCAGGTCATGATCCCAGGGTCCTGGGATCAAGCCCTGCACTGGGCTTTTTGCGCTGCATGGGGCCTGCTTCCTCCTCTCTCTCTGCCTGCCTCTCTGTCTGCTTGTGATCTCTGTCTATCGAATAAATAAATAGAATCTTTTAAAAAATGCTATCAGTGAAATCCAATCTAATCTAGATACTCTAAGAGCTGGTGTAAATGAGGCAGAAGAATGAATTAATGATCTAGAAAACAAACTGATAGAAAAGAAGGGTCAGTAAGAGACCTGAAACAAACATCTTAGAATCCATGAAAACAGAGTTAGAGAAATAACTGATGCCATGAAACATTCCAATGTCAGAATTATTGGGATTCCTGAGGAGGGGTGGAGAAAGAGAGAGGACTAGAAGATATATTTGATCAAATCTTAGCTGAGAAATTTCTTAATCTGGAGATTGAAACAAGCATTCATGTCCTAGAGGCAGAGAGTACTCCTCCCAAGATCAAGGAGAATAAACCAGTGCCCCAGCATGTAATAATAAAACTCATGAATCCTAAGGAAACTATATTAAGGACAGTTAGGAGGAGGAGATTCTTATGTTCGGGGTGGGGGGGGGGGCATCAGAAAAATGTTAGGCCTGCCCACAAATACTTGGCAAGACAGAAAGGGCTGGTAAGACATAGTCAGTGTACTAAATGAGAAGAACATGCAGACTAGAATATTTTATATGACAAAGCTGTCATTTAGGATGGATGGAGAGATAAAGATTTTCCAAGACCAGCAAAAACTAAAAACTAAAAAAAAAAAAAAAAAAAAAAAAGTGACCACTAAGCCAGCCCTTCAAGAAATATTAAGGGTGGGTTATAAAAGAGGAAAGACCCCCAGAATGATATAGAACAGAAATTTACAGAGACATCCTATAGAAATAAGGATTTGGGGCACCTGGGTGGCTCAGTAGCTTGAGTCTCTGCCTTTGGCTCAGGTCATGATCTCAGGGTCCCCCTCTCTCTCTGCCTGCTTCTCTGCCTGCTTGTATTCTTTCTCTGTCAAATAAATAAATAAAATATTTTTAAAATGTTAATAATAATAATAATAATGTTAAAAAAAGAAACAAGGACTTCACAGGCAACATGATGACAATAAAATCATATATTTCACTAATTGCTCTCAACATGAATGGCCTAAATGCTCCCATAAAATGGCACAGGGTTGAAGATTGGACAAAAAGACTTATCCTTATTCTGTTCACAAGATACTCATTATGAACCCAAAATACAGACTGAAAGTGAAGGGATTGAGAACCACCTTTCATGCCAATGGACCTCAAAAGAAAGCTGGAGTTCCAACTCTAATATCAGATAATTAGGTTTTAAGCTAAACACTGTAGTCAGAATTGCAGAAGGACACTATATCATCCTTAAAGGGTCTAATCTACAAGAAGATCTAACAATTGTAAATATCTATGCTCCCAACATGGGGGCAGCCAACTACACAACCCAACTGTTAATCAAAATAAAGAGACATATTGATAATAATACATTAATTTCAGGGAACCTTAACATTCCAGTCTCAGCAATAGACAGATCATCTAAGCAGAAAATCAACAGAGAAAAAAAAAAATTGAGTGACACATTGGACCAGATCGACTATATATATATACATATATATATAATAAATAACGTTTCATGTTAAAACTACAGAATACTCATTCTCAAGCACATATGGAACTTTCTCCAGAATAGGCCATGTACTGGGTCACAAATCATGTCTCAACTGATAGCAACAGATTGAGATTATTCCCTGCATATTCTCAGACCACAATGCTTTGAAACTAGAACTCTATCAAAAGAAAAACTTTGGAAGAAATTCAAACACTTAGAATATAAAAACCATCCTGCTCAACAATGTTTAAATTAAAGAACTTAAACAATTCATGGAAACCAATGAGAACAAAAATGCATTGGTCCAAAACTTATGGAATATAGCAAAGGCAGTCCTAAGGGGTAAATACCTAGCCATCGAAGCCTCATTCAGAAAAATAGAAAAATGCCAAACACACAAACTGTCTATAGACCTTAAAGAACTGGAGAATCAACAACAAGAAATTAAGCCTATCCCACACATGAGAAGGGAAATAACCAAGAAAAGAGCAGAGATCAATGAATTAGAAACCAGAAATGCAGTAGAACACATCAATGAAACTAGAAGCTGGTTCTTTGAAAGAATTAATAAGATCGACAAACCACTGGTCAGAATTATCCAAAAGAAAAGAGAAATGTCCCAAATTAATAAAAGAATGAATGAAAGGGGAATGATCATGATTAACACCAAAGAAATAGAAACAATCATCAATTATTATCAACAGCTATATCATAATAAGTTAAGCAACCTAGAAGAAATGGATGCATTCCTAGAAACCTATAAACTTCCAAGACTGAAACAGGAAGAAATTGACAACCTGAAAAAAAGAATAACCACAATGAGATTGAAGAAGTGATTAAAAACCTCCCAAAAGTCAAGGGTCCATTACCTGATGGATTCCCTAGGGAATTCTACCAAGCATTCAAAGAAGAAATAATACCTATTCTCATGAATCTGTTCTGAACAAATAAAAATGGAAGAAAACATATGACTCATTCTATGAGGCTAGAATTACCTTGATCTCCATACCAGGCAGAGACCCCATCAAAAAGAATTTCAGACCAATATCACTGATGAATATGGATGCCAAAATTCTCAACAAGATCCTAGATAATAGGATCCAACAGTACATTAAAAGGATTATCCACCACAATCAGGTGGGATTTATCCCAGGAATGCAAGGGTGGTTCAACATTTGCAAATCAATGAGGGAGAAGAACCACAGGATCCTCTCACTTGATGTAGAAAAAGCATTTGACAAAACACAACAACCTTCCCTAATTAAAACTCTTCAGAGTATAGGGATAGAGGGAACATTTCTCTACTTCATAAAACTCATCTACGAAAAACCCACAGCAAACATCATTCTCAAATGGGGAAAAGCTGAGAACTTGTCCCTTTAGATCAGGGACACGACAAGGATGCCCACTCCTGCCACTACTGTTCAACATAGTATAGAAGTCCTAGAAAGAAAAATCAGACAACAAAAAGAAATAAAATGTGTTCAAATTGGCAAAGAAGAAGTCAAAATCTTTCTCTTCACAGGTGACATGATACTTTATGTGGAAAACCCAAAAGAATCCACCCACGAATTACTAGAACTCATATAGCAATTCAGTAATGTGTTGCAGGATATAAAATCAATGCACATGAATCAGGTGCTTTCTTATACACTAACAATGAAACTGTAGAAAGGGAAATTAGAAAATTAATTCCATTTACAATAGCACCAAAAGCCATAAGATACCTTGGAATAAACCTAACCAAAGAGGTAAAGGATCTGTACTTAAGGAACTACAGAACACTCATGACAGAAATTGAAGAAGACACAAAAAGATGGAAAAACATTCCATTCTCATGGATCAAATGAATAAACATAGTTAAAATGTCTACTACCCAGAGCAATCTATACTTTTAATGCCATCCCAATCAAAACGCCAATGGCAGTTTTCAAAGTGCTGGAACAAACAATCCTAAAATGTGTATGGAACCAGAAAAGACCCCGAATCATCAAGGAAATGTCAAAAAAGAAAAAACAAAAACAAAAACAAAAAAAGCTGGAGGCATCATGTTACCTGATTTCAAGCTTTATTACAAAGCTGTGATCACCAAGACAAAATGGAACTGGAACAGAAACAGTCACATAGACCAACAGAACAGAATAGAGAACCCAGATATGGACCCTCAACTCTATGCAAATAATCTTTGACAAAGCCAGAAAAAAAAAAAATATCCAGTGGAAAAAAGACAGTCTCTTCAATAAATGATGCTGGGAAAATTGGACAGCTATGTGTAGAAGAATGAAATTCAACCATTCACTAACAGCATACACAAAGATAAACTCAAAATGGGTGAAAGACCTCAGGAATCCATAAAAATCCTAGAGGAGAACATAGGCAGTAACCTCTCAACATTAGCCACGGCAACTTCTTTCAAGACATGTCTCCAATGGAAACAATAGCAAAATTAACTTTTGGTACTTCATCAATATGAAACTTGCGGCACAACAAAAGAAATAGTCAATAAAACAAAGAGGCAACTCTCAGAATGGGAGGAGGTATTCACAAATGACACTAAAAAGGGCTGATACCCAAAATCTATAAAGAACTTCTCAAACTCAACACCCAAAAAGCAAATAATCAAGTCAACAAAAATGGCAGAAGACATGAACAGACACTTCTCCAAAGAAGACATACAAATGGCTAACAGATACATGGTAAAGTATCCCTGGCCTTCAAGTAAATTCAAATCAAAACCACACTGAAATACCACCTTACACCAGTTAGAATTGGAAAAATTGATAAGGTAAGAAGCATAAAATGTTGGAGAGGATGTGAAGAAAGGCGAACCCTCTCTTACACTGTTGCTGGGAATGCAAGTTGGTATAGCCACTTTGTTAAACAGTGTGGATGTTCCTCAAAAAAATAAAAATAGAGATCTCCTATGACCCTGCAATTGCACTACTGGGTATTTACTCCAAAAATACAGATGCAGTGAAAAGAAGGGCCATATGCACCCCAATGTTCATAGCAGAATGTCCACAACAGTCAAACTGTGGAAAGAGCTGTGATGCCCTTCAACAGATGAATGGATAAAGGATATATGGTCCATATACACAATGGAATATTAGTCAGCCATCAGAAAGAATGAATACCCAAGTTTTGCATCAACATGGATGGGACTTGAGGAGATTATGCTAAGTGAAATAAATTAAGCTGAGAAAGTCAATTATCATATGGTTTCACTTATTTGCAGATTATGAGGAGTAACATGGAGGGTATTAGGAGAAGGAAGGGAAAAATGAAGGGGGGGCGTCAGAAGGGAAGACCAACCATGAGAGACTATAGACTCTGAGAAACAAACTGAATGTTTTAGAGGGGAGTGGATTGCGGGTGGGTTAGCCTGGTGATGGGTATAAAGGAGGGCATGTATTTCATGGAGCACTGGGTGTCATAAGCAAACGGTGAATCATGGAACAATACCTCAAAAATGAAAGATGTACTGTATGTGACTAACATAATTTAAAAAAATAATGTATAGAGATGTCAAATCACTCTGTTATACATACAAAATGAAAGTAACATTGTGTATCAACTATAATCAAATTAAAAATAA
The DNA here is from genome assembly GCA_003697995.1 of Taxidea taxus jeffersonii. Taxonomy (NCBI): domain Eukaryota; kingdom Metazoa; phylum Chordata; class Mammalia; order Carnivora; family Mustelidae; genus Taxidea; species Taxidea taxus. The sequence goes on along the minus strand of ML092989.1, from coordinate 62,184 downwards.
ATAAATAAAAAATAAGACAATGGGAAGATTCAATTAGATGGCTGAGGTAAATCTAAGAAGGGAAGAATATCAGCAGTATAAACTTGAGATATGAAAGTACATGGTATTGCAAACTCTGCTGGTTACTTATCCAATATCCATTCTCTTCTACATAACCAGATTCTTAGATTTTTTCAGCATGATGATGTTCCCAGTTAAAATACTCATCTCTCATGATTTTATTTTTGTTAAGTATGATCTTGTGATGTTATTTAACTGAAGATATGTAAAGGGAAGCTATTGTTTAGAATTCCAACAATGTATTAAAGGATCAAAGCCATAGTTCTACTTGGAAAATATTATCTGCTAAAGTGATAGATAACTCAACAGGAAGAATATTAGAAAATTATCCATCGATCATTGAATGTATCCAGGATAAAAACATGGCTTGAGTTGAGAAATGAAAGTTGTGGTCGAAATGTTTAAAGTCAAATGTAAAGATTTGATGAATGAGAATAATCAAGATACTGATAACTAAATGGCACAAGTAGAAAGGTTGGTATAGCCAAATTGGCATTAAAGAATGAGCATGGCCATCAAAGGAAGCACAATTATTTTCAACAAAAAAGGGAAAATAATAAATTACAAAAGCAATGAGGAATAAGGACATACCTGTTAACTCTGAAGGAAATAAAGTACTGGATAATAAAAGCTTCAATATAAGAGGAAAATGATGGAATGACAAGTTCAGAAAAGAGCTAGTTTTTGCTTCAAACATGGAAGTGATCATATTGTTTCAAAAAAGTTTTAGAATAAAATAAAGTTTGCTACTTATAGAGTGGCACATCCAATAGATAGAGCAGAAGAGTATTTTGGGTGGAGTGAGTTGGGAAATCAGAGTTAAGGGCAAGGAAATATTAAAGTGAATGATGATGAGTAAAATTATAATAGCTGGCCAATCGTCTTCTATTCCACAATTTCTAATGTTTTACTAAGATTAAAAAAATTAAATATGGCATTTTAATTATGAATGATATTTCTTCTATTTATCTTATCTTTCTCTTATATTAAGCAGTTTTTGTTATAGAGTAAAAGAACAAAAACAAAATATTGGGTCTTCATAATTTTGTCTCATTTCAGTCTTCATTAATTTATTAAAAACTATATACCATTCCTTTTGTGCTTTTTAATTTGCTTTCTCTCTATGCCTTGTGATATCATTTCATCTTACCTTTTAATTTGTAGCCTTTATGGTTTCCTTAATGAACATAATTACTCTGCTTCTTACTTGTAATCTTCCACTATGATATTCACTCCATTGTTTTTTTTTTTCCTTTCCTACATCTACCAATAATTTCTCTGTTAATTTTTTTGTTTGTTTGCTTGCTTGTTTATTTGTTTTATTTTATTTATTTTATCCACATGGGATTTTTTTTCTCTCTGGGGGCTCTTTCGAACTCATTTTGTCTTAAAAAAATGCACTTCAATTTCCAAGCTTTTAGTATTAACTAGAATCCACTCTGAAAAAAAAAAAAAAAAACACAAAAAAAAACCTTCCATTTCCCCATTTAGTTTATTTTCTTTATAATTAGAAAGATTCAAATTCACTTATTTTATTAAGATGTGTCAATTTTTAATTCACTGGGTACCTTGACAGTAACTGCAATACATATTCAGTGTATTTCAGCAAGTATTTATTATGAGCTAAACATGTGTAAGTTTCAAGACTAGATACTAGGGAAGAAAAATGTGAAATTATTTCGAATCTTTACTATCTTAGGCAAGAAGATATGTTTATTTAAGAAATCATAGCCCAAGGAAGATGGTGATTTATTGCATAACAGAAATTTAAACACAACCTTAGATTTCCAAAGAGAAGTGCAAAATTATTTATGATGAGGTGGTCTGTTAGGAAATGAACTGGATGTGCAAAAAAGTATAAACACTCTTTTGAGATAAAGAAAGAGGAGGAGAAAGATGAAGATGAGAAGGACGAAAAGAAGAAGGGTAATAGAAATATGACACGGGAAAGGAGAGGTAAGAACTCAACATAGAGAAAGGAAAGATACAACAACTGAGGAAAGTAAAGAAAATTAACAAATCCATAGTACTGAAAGAATAGGGCACTTTCAACCAATGGGAAGTAGCCTGGACTGGATCACAAGGGGTACAGAGTAGAAACTATTTTGGAGACCAACTTGGAAATACCTTGAATGTCATTTTATGGCATTTGACTGATTTCAATATGGCAATGTTAGGTTTGCCAAAATCAAGAAAGCCATTGCTAAGGACACAATATACTATATAAACAGAATTCAAAATGTAATTTGCAACTGTTTATGCCAACTATCTCCGTAACTATTTAATCATTGGATAGTGATTTTAGTTTTGAAATATATTCAAATTTTGTGATCCATTAGAGCATCATTATAGCATGCAAAATTAGAAATAAAAAGCAAGTAGCATAATTCGTATATATTCCTTTAATTCTCTAAAAAACAAATACTTGTAAATAATGATTATTCCATTGGATGTTTAAGAGATTATTGCTTTTATTATAGATGAACACAGATGAATTAAATAGATTCAGTTAGGTAACACTCATTATTCACCTGCTTAGTGCTGTTGCTATCCTATTTGGCATGCTAATTTATACAATTAACCTTATATAATTGGTTTAAAGACCTTGTTCAACTGGGCAGTATATTAGTTCATTGATGGAATAAATAAAGAAATCCCAAATCTGAAGTAACTTCTCAGCAAACTCATTATTATTACAATATACACTTTCTTTTTGGTTTTGGTTATTCCTCTATGAGTTTTTAAAGTTATTATTAAAGAAAATAAATCTTAACAGTATTTTTCAGAATCTCCCAAATAAATTTAATTTCTTTATGGTTTGGTATAGAGCTCATATTATTCAAGAACAAGTACTGGAATGTCATTATTTGAGGAAAAACTGATTTTTCTTTTTAGTCTTCTCAATTAGAGTCTTTCAGGAAAAGAAAGACAAATAAGTGCACTAGTAAAGCAGTATATATTTGTATATTTAAATTAAGGCACCATATGCAATTTTTGTGCTTCATTGCCCAACACATGCTGATGGAGAGGAAAAAAAAAAAAAAAACATGTGAAAGGAATTAGGTGGGTAATAAGTTCTAGAAATACTGGTGTGGTGACAAACTACTAGATTAATCAACTCAGCACAACAAAAGCATTGTGTTATAAAATAAAGCCAAGGCAGTGAACATGGGCAAACTAAAATATAACTTATGATTTTAGTCACAAATTTCTATCAGACCATCTCGTAGGTACTTGAAACTCTACATATGCAGAAGAGAATTAACTTTTTTTTTTTTCCAAAAAACAAACAAACTCAATCATTTCTATGGTACTACTTCTTCCCAGAAGAGCTGTTTTCAGGGAGAATTTTAGCCTGGGAACTTTGAAGTTATAATCAAATGTTCATTCTAGTTCATTATTTACATTCAATTTATTATTAATTTGTATGTTATTTTATATTATGATGTTTGTTCTGTTCTATTTGATCCTATCTTATCCTAATCTATCCTACTTCATTCTATTTCAAGTGCATGCTTTAAAACATCATCTCTTTCTCACTTCCATGGCTCTATTTATTATGTGCTTTGAAACATAACTACAAATTAACATGAGTTAAAATTCTCTTTATGTCCAGCTGTCTCTAATATCTGTTACCCGAGAGTCTTAACACAAACCATGCTTTCACTATTTTATTCAAAATAAAGAAATATTTCCATTCTTCTTTTTTTAATATTTATTTTGGGGGGAGGGTAGAAAGAAAGGGAGAGAGAGAATCTCAAGCAGACTCTGTGCTGAGCAAGGAGCATGATGGGTGGCCTGATCCCAGGATCCAGAGATCATAACCTGGGCCAAAATCAAGAGTCAGTCACTCAACCAACTGAAATACCCAGGATCCTTGAATTTCCAGCTTTCTTAGGGTAAGAAACAAAAAAATAAACAAAAAAATCAATCCCTGGTAGGGCTTTTAGACTTTCTGCTAAGATACCAAGCTACCTTTCTGGAGTCATCTCTTTCAGTAAGTTCATTTTCAATAAACTCTTTCAAACTCCTCCAGAATCCTACACTGAAGCTGTAATCTAATCATCTTCAACCTCTTGAAAATGCCAGCTTCTGTCATACCTCACATTCTGCTTATGTGTTCTGCTTGCCTAATTTGCTGTTATGCTTTTCTTTAAGAATACCCAATGTCTTTGATGCAAAATTGATTTTTGTAACTGATATCTCATGCATCTTCCAAATCCAAACTAACTTTCAGAGTTTTATTGGACATATGGCTTGTCTGCTACAAACTACCTTTCCTGGCTTTCTTTGAAGCTTTGTGTGCCACATGAATAAATTCTGGCTAAGAGGGTGTCAAAAGAAAAAAAAACAAAAACACACAATTTCAGTGCCATATCATTAAAAGAAAACTCACTCTCTATATTCTCTTCCTCATTTTAACAGTGAAAAATGCAGATATAATGATGGTAAGCCAACTTTAATCATGTGTATTAAGTCAACACTCTCAGTGTGGCAGTAGAACAAAATAGTGTCTGAGTCCTATTGTTATTGCTTTTACTGTCTGAGTTTCAGCTCTGGACAATCTGGTTATTTTTTACAAAGTTATGTAAATGGAAAAAATACATATCTTATTTAGGATACTATATTTTGAGATCTCTTTGCTATATCAAATGAGTTATTCCAGAGTATTTCTTTTCTGCATTTTTTTAGTGTGTTATGATGTTGGAACATAAGTTGTAATAATAAGTGTTTAAGGGCTCCAAGCAGAAAACTTTTTCTACTTAATCATGATTTTGCTGCTATTTATTTTTCTAATGATGGTTCTTGGTCTTAGTGTACAATATTATTCTAACTGTTGTCTATTGCTGCATAAAAATTGTCCAAAAATTAGAATTTTGTAACAATACACATTTCCTATGTTACAATAGCTGCTTGTGGCTTATTTGTATTCTCAGATTCAGGGACTCTCACAAGCCTGCAATTAAAGTGTCATCCAAGACGCAGTTTTGTCAATATTTGATACTGAAAGGATCCACAACCTACTCAATTGGTGATTGTTGGCAGCATTCAATTCCTTGAAAGTTTTTGGATTTGGGGCTTCCATTCCTTGCTAGATGTTTTCCAGAGACTGTCCTCAATTCCTTGTAAAACAGGGCTGTCGGTGAGGCATCTTAGAACATGGCCTCTGGCTTCATCAATTTGAGCAAGTGGGAGCAAACAAGAAAGAGAAAGTGAATGTGAACAAGAAAGAAGTCACAATGATTTACAAGCTAATCCTGGAAGGGCATTCTATCACACTGGAGTACTCTCTTAGAATCAAATCATTAGATCCAGTCCACACTTGAATGGAAATGATTATACAAAGGTTGAATTACAAGGAGGTGGAGATCATTGAGAGACATTTCAGAGGCTAACACAATGATTTCCTGAAATGCTTGTTAAATATGAAAATTCCATTGTTTCATTTCCATTGGAATATTATGGAGAGAGCCAAATGTCCATGAAGAAGAGATGAATAAAGGAAAATATGTACATATATATAATTATATATTAATTATATATAATTAATTATATAATTAATTATATATTAATTATATATATATAATTAAACATTACTCAACCACCAAAAATAATGAAATCTTGTCATTTTCAACAAGGTGGATGGAACTAGAGTGTTCTGTACTAAGTGAAATAACTCAGTCAGAGAATGACAAATATCATATGATTTCACTCATTCGTGGAATATAAGAAACAAAAAATGTATATAGAGGAAGGGAAGAAAAAATAAAATAAGGTAAAACAGGGAGCCAAACCATAAGAGACTCTTAACTATAGAGAACAAATTGACTGTTGGTGGAGGAGAGGGGTATGTGGGGATGGGCCAAATGGGTGATGGGTATTCAGAATTGCACTTGTGATGAGCACAAGCTGTTATGTGTAAGTAATGAATCACTAAATTCTAATCATATAACTAATACTACACTACATATTAAAACTTTAATTGAAATAACATATTAATTATATTTGCTTTTTGGGTGTTGGTTATGATGAGCTCTTTGTGGTTTCCAGATACTACCCTTTTACCCAATATGCCATTTGCAAGTAACTTCTCTCATTCTGCCAGTTATCTTTTAGTTTAGTTGACTGTTTCCTTCACAGTGCAGAAGGCTTTTATCTTGATGAGAGCCTAGTAGTTCATTTTTGATGTAATTTCCCTTGCCACTGGAGATGTGTCTAGTAAGAAGTTGCTATGGCCAAGGTCAAAGACATTTCTGCCTGTGTTTATCTCAAGGATTTTGATAGGTTCCTGTCTCCCATTGAGGTATTTCATTCAATTTGAGTTTCTGTCTGTTTATGGTGTAAGAAAGTGGTCCAATTTCTTTCTTCTGAATATAGCTGCCCAGTTTCCCATCATCATTTGTTGAAGAGGCTGTCTTTTTTCCATGGGACATTCCTTCCTGCTTTGTTGAAGATTGGTTGACTATATTTCTTCAATTTCTTTCTTTTTTTTTTAGATTTTATTTATTTGAGAGATAGAGAGATCACAAGTAGGCAGAGAGGCAGGCAGAGAAGGGGGGGGGGAAGCAGGCTCCCTGCTGAGCAGAGAGCCCGATGTGGGACTTGATCCCAGGACCCTGAGATCATGACCTGAGCCGAAGGCAGCGGCTTAACCCACAAGCCACCCAGGTGCCTCTCTTCAATTTATTTCATAAGTATTCTATAATTTTCAGAATACAGATCAGAATACCTCTGTGGATAGGTTTACATCTAGGTACCTATGTTTTTTGGTGCAATTGTTATTGGGATCACTTCCCTGATTTTTCTTTCTGCTGCTTCATTATTGGGTAGAGAAATGCAACAGACTTCTGTACCTTTATTTTATATCCTGTGGCTTTGAGGACTTCGTGTATAAGTTCTAGAAATTTTTTGGTGGAGTCTTTTGGGTTTTCTACATGCAGAATCGTGTCATATGCCAGTAGTGACGGTTTGACTTCTTCTTTGCCTATCTGGATGGCTTTTACTGTTTCAGTTGCTGATTTTTGAAGCTAAGACTTCCAGTACTGTCTTAAGTAGTAATGGTGAAAGTGGACATCCCTGTCTTGCTCCATACCATAGAGGAAAAGCACTCTGTTTTCCCCCTTGATGGCGATATTAGGTGTGGGTCTTTCATACACCGCCTTTATGGACACTGAGGTATGTTCCTTCTATCCCTACTTTCTTGAGGTCTTTGTTTGTTTGTTTGTTTTAATTAAGAAACAATGCTGCATTTTGTCAAATGCTCTTTTCTGCATCTATTGAGAGGATCATATGGTTTCTATCTTCTTTTATTAATGTGGTATACACGTTGATTGATTGTCAAATAGCAAACCACCCTGGCTTCCCAGGAATATATCCCGCTTGAGCATGGTGGATGGACCCCTTAACATACTGTTGGATTTTATTTGCTTGTTTCTTGTTGAGAATTTTGCATCCATGTTCATCACGGATATTGGCCTGTGATTCCCCTTTTTAGTGGGGTCTTTGTCTGGTTTTGGACTCAAGGCAATGTTTGCCTCATAGAAGGAATTTGGAAGTTTTCCTTCCATTTCCATTTTTTTGGAACAATTTGAGAAGAATAGGTGTTAACTCTTCTTTAAATGTCTAGTAGAATTCCCCTGGGAAGCCATCTGACCCTGGACTTTTGTTTGTTGGGAGATTTTTGATTACTGATTCAATGTCTTTGCTTGTTATGGTTCTGTTCAAATTTTTTATTTCTCCCTGTTCCAGTTTTGATAGTTTGTATGTTTCTAGGAATTTGTCCATTTCTTCCAGATTGTCCAGTTTTTGGCATATTATTTTTATAACATTCTCTCATGATTATTTTTATTTCTGTGGTGTTGGTTGTGTTCTATCCTCTCTCATTCATTATTTTCTTTATTTGGGTTCTTTCTCTTTTCTTTTTGATAAATCTAAGGGTCCATCTATTTTATTAAGTCTTTCAAAGAACCAGCTCTTAGCTTCACTGATCTGCTCTAATTTTTTGTTTACTTCTATATAGTTTATTTCTGCTGCAACCTTTTTTTATTTCCCTTCCTCTATTGGGGTTAGGCTTTATTTGCTGTTCCTTTTATCGCTCCTTAGGTATAAGGTCAGGTTGTGAATTTAAGACTTTTCTTGCCTGTATTGCCTCTTCCCTCTTATGACTGCCTTTGTTGCATCCCAAAAGTTTGGACTGTCATGTTTTCATTTTCATTTGCTTCCATGTACTTTTTAAGTTCTTCCCTAATTTCCTATCAATGCATTTGTTCTTTGTTAGGAGGTTATTTACTCTCCAAGCGGTTGTGGTCCTTCCAATTTTTTTCTTGTGGTTGACTTCAAGTTTCATAGCATTATGCTTGAAAATACACATGGTATGATCTCGATATTTTTGTACTCGGTGAGGCCTGATTTGTGACCCGGTATGTGATCTATTCTGGAGAAAGCCCATGTGCACTTGAAAAGATTGTGCATTCTGTTGCTTTAGGATGAAATGCTGGACTATATCTGTTAAGTCCATCTGGTCCAGTGTCTCATTCAAAGGCATTGTTTCTTTGTTCATTTTCTGCTTAGATGATCATTCCATTGCTGTGAGGAGGGTGTTAAAGTCCCATAGTATTATTGTATCATTATCAATGAGTTTCTTCATGTTTGCTATTAGTTGATTCATATATTTGGGTGTTCCCAATTTGGGGACAAAAGTGTTTGCAATTGTTAGATCTTCTTGAAGGGCAGTCCCCATAATTATGATATAGTTAGTGCCCTTCTTTAACTCTTGATAGAGTCTTTGGTTTAAAAACTAGTTTTTCTGTTATAAGTAGGGCTACTCTGGCTTTCTTTTGATGTCCATTAACATGATAGATAGTCCTCCATCCCCTCACCTTCAATCTGCAGGTGTCTGTAGGTCTGAAATGAGTCTCTTGTAAGTATCATATAGATGGGTCTCTGTTTGTTTTTGTTTTTGTTTGTTTTTCTCTTTTGTTTTATTTTGTAATTGTTAATGCATTCTGATATCCTATGTCTTTTGATTGGTATATTTAGTCCATTTACATTCAGAGTGACTATTGAAATACATAAATTTAGTGCCATTTTTTCATTTGTTAAGTTGGAATTTCTGTTGATGTTCTCTGTTCTTTTCTCGTCTTTGTTGCTTTCATCTCCCTCCCACCCCCCAACTCAGAGAATCCCCTTCAATATTATTTGTAGGGCTAGGACCCTGGAAACCTATTATTTGTAGGTTAGTGGTTATTAACTCCTTTAGTTTTTGATTATGTGGGAAACTCTTTATCTCCCCTTCTATCCTAATGATAACCTTACTGGATAGAGTGTTCTTTCTTGCAGATTTTTCCCAATCAGGGCTTTGAACATATCATGCCACTCTTTTCTGGCTTGAAAATTTTCTGCTGAAAAATTCCCTGGTAGTGGTGTGGGGATTCCTTTGTCTGTTACTTTTAATTGCCTCTTTCAAAAAAAACTAAACAAAACAAAACAAAAAAACACTGTAATTTGCAAATTTAATTACAATATATCATGGTGTGAATCTGATTTTGTTGATTTTTATTTGTTTATTTGTTTATTTTATTTTTTGGTGCATTCTCTGTGCTTCCTATATCTGGATATATGTGTCCTTTCCCAGATTAGGTACATTCCCATCTATTATTTTCAAATAAATATTCTGCCCTCTTTTCTTTCTTCTTCTCTCTTCTTTTGTGACACCCTTAATGAAAAATTATTACATTTGTTGAGATTGTTGAGTTCTCTATGTGTATTCTCATTTTATATAATTATTTTCTCTCTTTTGTTCAGGTCATTTTTTTTTTCATTGCTTTATATTTAGATCATTAATTTGTTCCTCTGCTTTTTCCATTCTGCTGTTCATTCCATCAAACATATTTCTAATCCCATTTATTGAGCCTTTTATCTCTGTTATGTTATTCCTTATCTCTGTGTTAATGGTATCGTTCATGTCTTCCATTCTTTTCTAAAGTCCAGTCAATATTCTCATGATCATTGCTCTGAACTCTCCAAGGCAAGTTAAATGTCTGGCTTATATCTGTTGTTGTGGTCTTGTCTTGTCCTTTTCTTTCATTTGGGCTAAATTTCTTTATCTTCTCATTTTGTCTAAGTCTGGTCTGTTTATTTGTGTTAGGGAAGTCAGCTACATTTCCTGTTTTTTATCTTTTTTTTTTTTTTTAATACAACTTTTTTTTTAATTTAAGCTTTATTTAAACATATAATGTAACCACACCACCCTCTCCCAACCCCTCTTCCCCCCACCCCCCTCAGTTTGTTTTATGACATTAAGAGTCTCTTTTGGTTTGTCTCCCTCCT
>ML092989.1:15283-46795 GCA_003697995.1 Taxidea taxus jeffersonii | reverse complement strand
GCCATCTTGACTCCTCTCTCCTGTTTTTTATCTTAATGGCATTATAAAGGGGAGGCCTTTTAATGCTCTGCTATACAGTATCTTGTTCCCCAGGGTCTGGCCTTGTCAGGACGGTCTTCAATGTGTGTAACTGTTTTGTTCTGGACACTTTATCCTTTAGTCTAGTGTTTAGCCTAGTCCCTGGCTTAGATGTGTTGTAACTAGGTGTGCTCTGGTCTGCTTGTGAAAGGAAATCTACCACTTTTCCTGAAAGCAAGGCCTTGCAAAACTCCCGAGGTGGGAGAAATATGAACAGGAGTTTGGTCTGGTCTTCTGGGGAAGCAGATCCATCTTGCTGGGACTGAGGAAAACGAGACTGGGTACGTGATTCCACAGGAACAGAGGGTAATGGGGACCTTGGTGTAAGCAAGCTAGGTAGCAGCTGTTATCATCGTGCTGGTTCCTACAGGTGGTCCTCTGCTTATGCTGAGGAGTTGGGGAAGGAAATGGATCTGGCGATTTCCTTTGTCCCCTGAAGGGATTCTCCCTGAAGCCTGCCTCTCTGGGATGCACTACAGGATGAACAAATAATCTCCCCACTCTGTGTCCCAGACACTCTTCAAATCACTGTTTCCATACTGTATGTCTACAAGTAGTTTTTGTTTGTTTGTTTGTTTGTTTGTTGCCTGACTTCTCTCCAAGAACAGAAAGAACCCTCTAGACTCTGTCCTTGCCAAGCCCACTGACCTTTACAACTGCAGTCTTTAAGCCTTGCTGGTTGACAGAAGTCATGAAATTTGGTCCCTCTCACTTTCCCAGCCAATTACTATGGAGATTTGTTTGCTTGTACACCCCCCAGTGTGTTAGTCTATCTCTTTTCCTTCTCTGCAACAATGGCTACCTCCCCACCACAACAAAAAAGATCTGTTTCTCTCCCAAATTGTGTCTCTGCAATTTCTACCTCCTTCAGTGTGTTCCCTTCTCTACCTTTAGTTGTGGAGTTTGTCCTGCCAGTCTTCAGGTCAATTTCAGGGGTACTTAAGAAGACTTGATACTTATCTAGTCATATTTATAGGAGGTGGCCAACCTAAGGCTCTCTTACTCCACTGCCACCCTCTAAACCCCTTCCTGGGATGGTTTTCTTAATTTCCTTTTTATTGTGTGTGTTTTAGTGTATCATAATATAGCAATAGGTATTTAAATGTTGCTTCTTTATCCTGAACTTTGCTGAATTCCTCTATTAGTTGTTATAATTTATAAGTGTATGTAATCTTCAAGATTTTTTTTCTTTTAAAGTACAGCTGCATTTAAAAAAATTAACATATAATGTATTATTTGCTTCAGGGGTGCAGATCTATAAATCATCAGTCTTACACAATTCATGGCACTCACTATAGCATATACCTTCCCCGATGTCCATAACCCAGCCACCCTATCCCTCCTCCCCCAACCCCCAGCAACCTTCAGTTTGTTTCCTGAGATTAAGAGTCTCTTATGAATTGTCTCCTTCCTGATCCCATCTTGTTCCATTTTTTCCCTCCCTAGCCCCCACGACACCCTGCCCAGCTTCTCAAATTCCTCATATCAGAGAGATAATATTGTAATTTTCTTTCACTTACTGATTTATTTTGCTTAGCATAAAACCCTCTGGTTCCATCTATGTTATTGCAACTGGCAAGGTTTCAATATTTTTGATGGCTGCATAGTATTCCATTGTATGTACATTCTATATCTCCTTTATCCATTCATCTTTTTATGTACATCTAGGTTCTTTCCACAGTTTGACTACTGTGGACATTGCTGCTCTAAACATTCAGGTATACGTGCCCCATCACATTTGTATCTTTAGGGTAAATACCCAGTAGCGTAATTTCTGGGTCATAGGGTAGCTCTATTTTCAACTTTTTGAGGAACCTCCATACTGTTTTCTCAAGTGGCTGCAGCAGCTTGCATTCCCACCAACAGTGTAGGAGGGTTCCCCTTTCTCTGCATCCTCACCAATATCTATTGTTTCCTGACTTGTTAATTTTAGTTATTCTGACTGGTGTGAGGTGGTATCTCACTGTGGGTTTAATTTGTATTTCTCTGATGCCAAGTGATGTTGTGCACTTTTTCATATGTCTGTTGGTCATTTGAATGTCTTCCTTGCAGAAATGTCTGTTCATGTATTCTGCCCATTTATTGATTGGATTATTTGTTCTTTGGGTGTTGAGTTTGATAAGTTATTTACAGATTTTGGATACTAGCCCTTTATTTGATATGTCATTTGCAAATATCTTCTCCCATTCTGTTAGTTTTCTTTGAGTTTTGTTAACTGTTTCCTTTGCTGTGTAAAAGATTTTGGTCTTGATGAAGTCCCAATAGTTCACTTTTGCACTTCTTTCCCCTGCCTTTGGTGATGTATCTAGGAAGGAGTTGCTGTGGCTGAGGTCAAAGAGGTCGGTGCCTGTGTTCTCCTCAAATATTTTGATGGATTACTTTCTCACATTGAGGTCTTTCATCTACTTTGACTCTATTTTTGTGTGAGATGTAAGAAAATGTCCAGTTTCATTCTTCTCCATGTGGCTGTGCAATTTTCCCATTGCCATTTGTTGAAGAAATTGCTTTTTTGTTTTGTTTTTGTTTCTGTTTTTATTGTGTTTTGTTTTGTTTTGTTTTTTCCTATTGGACATTCTTTCCTGATTTGTCAAAGATTAATTGACCAAGAGTTGAGGGTCCATTTCTGGGCTCTGTATTCTGTTCCATTGATCTATGTGTCTGTTTTTTTGCCAGTACCATACTGTCTGGATGATTACAGCTTTGTTATAGTTTTTGAAGTCTGGAATTGTGATGAGGCCAACTGATTTTCTTTTTCAACATTACTCTGGCTATTTTGGATCTTTTCTGGTTCAATATAAATTTTAGGATTATTTGTTCCATTTCTTTGGAAAAAAATGATGGCACTTTGATAGGGATTTCACTACACATGTAGCTCGCTATAGGTAGCATAGACATTTTTACAATATTTGTTCTTCCAATCCAATGGAACGTTTTTCCATTTCTTTGTGTCTTCTTCGATTTCTTTCATGAGTACTTAAACAGTTTTATAAGTACAGATTCTTTGCCTTTTTGGTTAGGTTTATTCCTAGGTATCTTATGGTTTTGGGTGCAATTGTAAATGGGACAAACTCCTTAATTTCTTTCTTCTGTGTTGCTGTTGGTGTATAGAAATGCAACTTATTTCTGTGCAATGATTTTGTATTATGCCACATTACTGAATTTCTATGTAAGTTCTAGCAGTTTTGGAGTAGAGTCTTTTGGGTTTTCCATATAAACTATCGTATTATCTGCAAAGAGTGAGAGTTTGACTTCTTCTTTGCTGGTTTGGATGCGTTTAATTTCTTTTTGTTTTCTGATTGCCAAGATTAGCACTTCTAGTACTATGTTGAATAGCCGTGATGATAGTGGACATCCTTGCCATGTTTCTGACCTTAGGGGGAAAGCTCTCAGTTTTTCTCCATTGAGAATGATAGTAGCTGTCTGTTTTTCATAGATGGTTTTGATGATATTGGGGTATGTACCCTCTATCCTTACACTCTGAAGAGTTTTGACCAAGAAAGGATGCTGTACTTTGTTAAATGCTTTTTCAGCATCTGTTGAGAGTATCATACGGTTCTCATGCTCTCTTTGAAAAGAGATTATTTTACTACTTTCTCTGATTATATACTTTTTTATTGGAAGAAATACCCAAGACTTCCTATTCTTCACGTGATTAACATCACTCCTCTAGCAAATCATTAAATTTATATTCAGATTCTTATAAATATAATAAATAAATATATTTACATGATCTTTTTTCTACATTGAGATTTGATAATTTGTATTTTTACAGCAATTGTTTCATTTTGTTTATGTTATCAAATGTGTGGATATTGAGTTGTTCAAAGTATTCCTTTATTTTCCTTTTAATTGTGATTCTTACTTACACCTCCTCTTTCATATCTGATAATATTTGTGACTTCTTTCCTTTTATCTTGACTGGCCTGGCTGGAATTTAATCTATTTTATAGATCTTTCAGAAACCTAGCTTTTATACTTTATTATTTTCTCTTATTTTTCTCTGTTGCTGTTTTCAATTTCATTGAATACTGATGTCATATTTATTTATATTTTCCTACTTGATTCATGATTAAATTGTTGTTCTTTTTCAAGTTCCTAATTGGAAATTTAAAGTATTAATTTTCACATGGAAACATGGTAGTGTGGGTGCTTACTGGATTACAACATTTATTATCTTAAAGCTTTTATTTTTAACTGCTGCTTTCCTAGTTGTTAGACTAGAAAGAGAAGACTTTTTTCCCCCCTTGTGCTTACTGGTATATCCAGTTTTAGCTTCTTTAGATCCGAGAGGCAAAAAGAAAACTAACAGAAATTGCTGCCTTTTCTTGGGTCTCAGGCCTGTAGCTACTCTGTCTTCTTTGTCTTGTCTTTCAGAAGTCTTCTTATATATGGTTTGTATATTGTCTTGGGTTTATTGACTTAGCTTATAGGAAGAATAGAGGAAAATAAATGTATTCCATCTCCCTGAAGTGGGAGATGAGAAATTTATTTTCTTTTAAATATGATTTTACATTAAAAACAAGTATTATTATACTATATCATATGGTCTTATTATATCAGACCATACAACAGGCACCACTCTGTATGTGTTTACATACTGGAATCATTAAAATTGAACTATATGTGCTTACATATTTGAGAAAAGAAAGAACTAACCAAACCAAAGAGAAGAAATAACAACAACAACAAACTATAATTTTGTATGGTTCAAGTGATTATATTAAAAGTGGCTTCTTACTGTTTTTTAGTATTTTGTAAGAATTTTTTCACTCTAAATATTGTTCTACTGTAAAAGTTATTTATTTTTATTGCCCTAAGTTGTATAGACTTACCTCATCTGGTCTTTTACTGAAAAAAAAGAAAAAAAACCCCACAAAACTAATTCTAGTACTAATGTAGGGAATGGTTTTAATTAGACTTATTAAGAGCAAGAATGGCAGTCTCTGTTGTGATGCATTCTTAAGCAAAATTTAAGATTAATTTTGATTATATATTATTTTACTTTTTTTTCTCATTTTGAAATCTAGTCAGTCCTTATCCAAATCATGACTTTAATAGTGATGTATAGTTTCATTTATTGTCTTATGTTAATGCACTTCATTTTTATATAAAAATGAATTATCTGCTACCCATTTATCTAGGAACTCGAAAGAACAAAATTTGTTTTAAGAAACCCTAAGCTGTAATGGCTCTTCAAAAGCATTTATTTTATTTTCACTTTTGTAAAGAAACTTTATCCTTACAGTGCTACTCAGTAACTGTATTATACATGCATACATATATGTGCATACACTCAAACACGAAGAAGTAGCATAACAGATAAATAGAGGAAAAAATAAAATATTAAAAATTACATTTTTATAGTACCATTTATCCTAGAGTCAAATCATTTGTAAGGTCTCAGCGTTTCTTAAGTGTGTCACTATACAAAAACATGGTAATATAATTAATGTTAATGTTATAACTCTAAGTCACAAAGAAATATTGAATCAAGTTCTGTATATTTTTAAGAAATGAAAATAATTAAATTCAGTTAATTCCATCTCAAATAGAAACTCTTTTTTTAATATATATGTTTTTATTTATTTAATTTCTTTTCAGTGTAACAGAATTCATTGTTTATGCACCACACCCAGTACTTCATGCAATATGTGCCTCCATAAAACCCACCACCTGGCTCCCCCAACCTCCCACTCCCCACCCCTTCAAAACCCTCAGATTGTTTTTCAGAGTCCATTGTCTCTCATGGTTCATCTCTCCTTCCAATTTCCCTCAACTCCCTTCTCCTCTCCATCTACCCATGTCCTCCGTGTTATTTGTTATGCTCCACAAATAAGTGAAACCATATGCAAATTGACTTTCTCTGCTTGACTTATTTCACTTAGCATAATCTCTTCCAGTCCCGT
Source organism: Taxidea taxus jeffersonii (assembly GCA_003697995.1). Classification (NCBI taxonomy): domain Eukaryota; kingdom Metazoa; phylum Chordata; class Mammalia; order Carnivora; family Mustelidae; genus Taxidea; species Taxidea taxus. The sequence goes on along the minus strand of ML092989.1, from coordinate 40,811 downwards.
CCATGTTGATACAAAAGTTGGGTATTCATCCTTTCTGATGGAGGCATAATACCAAAAGTGTATATAGGCCACATCTTCCTTATCCATTCATCCATTGAAGGGCATCTTGGTTCTTTCTACAGTTTGGTGGCTGTGGCTATTGCTGCTATGAACATTGAGGTACAGATGCCCCTTCTTTTCACTACATCTGTATTTTGGGAGTAAATACCCAGTAGTGCAATTACAGGGTCATAGGAAAGCTCTATTTTTAATTTATTAAATAATCTCCACACTGTTTTCCAAAGTGGTTGCACCAACTTGCATTCCCACCAACAGTGTAAGAGGGTTCCCTTTTCTCCACATCCTCTCCAACACACGTTGTTTACTGTCTTGTTAATTTTGGCCATTCTAACTGGTGTAAGGTGGTATCTCAATGTGGTTTTAATTTGAATCTCCCTGATGGCTAGTGATGATGAACATTTTTTCATGTGTCTGATAGCCATTTGTATGTCTTCATTGGAGAAGTGTCTGTTCATGTCTTCTGCCCATTTTTTTGACATGATTATCTGTTTTGTGTGTGTTGAGTTTGAGAAGTTCTTTATAGATCCTGGATATCAGCCTTTTGTCTGCATTGTCATTTGCAAATATCTTCTCCCATTCCATGGGTTGCCTCTTTGTTTTGTTGACTGTAGAAACTCTATCTTAGTAATATTCCATTGTATTCATCTAATGATCAGAAAGGACCAATACTTATCATTTACATCAATGTGGAAGGAACTCGAAGGTATTATCTGAACAAAATAAGTTAATCAGAGAAGGCAATTATCATATGGCTTCACTCATATGTGGAATATAAAAAGTAGTGCAGCAAGTCATAGGAGAAGAGAGGGAAAACTGAATGGGAGGTAATCAGAGAGGGAGACAAACCATGAAAGACTTGCAACTATAGGTAACAAACTGAGGGTTGTTGGAGGGGAGATAGATGGGAGAATAGGGCAGTTGGGTGATGCATATTAAGGAAGGCAGTGATGTGATGAGCACTTGATCTTATACAGAACTGATGAATTATTGAACTTTACATCTGAGACTAATCATGTACTATGTTGGCTATTTAATTTAAATAAAAATAAAAAGTAGATGCCATGTCAGTTTTAATATTAAAAACACTATATCTTATTAATAATTTATATTAATTATTGTATATTGAAATGATAGTATATTTGTTACATTTGACTAAATAGAATGCGCAATTAAAATTTTAAAAACTATCTTATTCAAGAAAAAATTCTAAGTAACTAACAATAGCACATAAAATGCAAGATACCATAAGTTAAACTAAAGAAAAGGTACATTGAAAAACAGTTGTAAATAAACCAAATCTTGGAATTTACAAGAGCCAAGTAGAATGACTACCACTATGTAGGTATGCTTACATGTATATATTTATCAATTTATTTATTCACTTTGATTTACTTCTGTACTTACTCATATTCTTATTTATTTTTATATTACAAGTTTGTTTTTAAGTTTTTTTCTGTAACAGAATAAATATTAAGGTCAATTGAAGTCATTTGGTAAACAATTTTATATAGGAAATTGTCAGTCACTTGCTTATGCTACATGAAATATTTAAAGTTGCACTTAGATTTGTAGCTTTGGAATGACATGAAAAAATGCTTAAGATTTATATTTGTCCCGTTTGACAATGCACATATATGTGTGTATGTTGGAATTCCATTTATATTTACTAATGTAGAAGTGTTTTCAAGGAGATAGTCCTCTTGAAATAATCATGAAATAAATAATTTTCTCTTTGTCCTAGAAATATACCCTGATTAGCATGATGCAAAACAGTTTACACATAAACAGAATTATCCCTTAGGGGTAATTTCAATTCAGTTAAAATAAGTTGTAATATCCATTTATGTATAAACATTTTTGCATCATAGTGATGAGGGAATATTATAGGACAGAAAGAAAGTCATTATTTTTTATCTATTTCTAAATGATTGCATTTATGTTTAAATTATGAGTGACTTTTTTATTTATCTAAGTTATGTAAAATAAAAATAAAATCCACACTTCTTAATTTATAATCTATGTTGATCTTTGAACAATGTGGTTCAATACTTCAGACCGGACTGAATCAGAAGGAATAGTTGTTGAGGGGAAGGCTAGTTAATGATATTTCTGGTTTTCTTTCTAAAAGATAAACTAAATGGCTAGAAAATATAGAACACTCCTAAGAGTGTAGAGAATCCTTAATTCATATCACTAGTGTGCAGTGAATCTCTTCTTTGGTTTGTTTCTTTTATCAAACAGGGCTTCAGATAATGGATAATGTTGGTGTGAAACAGTAACCATGTTGTGACTGGTGTTCTTAGGTATCAGAGTCATCTCAGTGATGAAGAAGAGATCCAGGGTACACAAGTGCACAGAACAGACAGACTTTAAAGAAATAATTTTCATTTAACTTTGAGAATGATTTGGGTCTTTATAAAGTATAATATCTCCCATTGATACAAGCTTGAGAAAGGGTGAATAAAAGGTGTTCGGAAACCTTTCTTAAAAAAAAAAAAAGGAAAGGAAAGAAAAGAAAAAGAAGAAACCTTTCTTAAGCACATCAACATGAGCCCTGCAAGAGCTAGAGTCCTTCTTTTCCAGGTGTATGAAAGTTTTTCCCCTATAAAGGACTGTGGTGTGTTTTTGTTTTTTGTTTTATTTATTTATTTTTTTATTTGTGTGCATGTGGATGTTATGATAAAGGGAGCGAGGGAGGGAAGAAAACTCAAATAAGGATAAATTTAGCCTAATTTAATGACATGATGTCACTCCGTCTTTTTTTTCTGTCTCTGCCTTGGCCCTAAGCTTCATTTATAGTAGCTATAGTTAAGCCTCTAAACTTTTAAAAGTTCGTTAAAAAAATAATAAGGAAGAAAAAGATTCAGTCTGATCTTCAGTGATTGGGATAATGAATTTTCAGGCTTAAAATCTCATAGGCTCCCACACAGAGATCAGTTCCGATGACACTTTGGTCAGATCAATATTGCCAGAAAAGAAAAAAAAATTCTAATGATAAATTTAGTTCAAGACATCTCCCAGTGTAACCTCAAATATGACAGAAAGGGGCACTGTGCCTCTTCCTATTGGTTCATTGACTTCTCAGGAATCATGCATTTTCTAAAGCAGGAGAAACTTGTCAAGATGATCCATGGTCCATGCTTGGCTCCCTTGTAGGGTACTATTAGAAACAAGAAAATTACTCTCAGCTGAGAGACAGAAAGGAACCAACACACAAGAATATGTCAAACCCACAAAGTATTGAAAGACACATAAGGTTTTGGGTCAGCAGTTTAGAGAACAATAGTCCTTTCTATGACTGCTAATTTGGGCAAAATTTGACCATTTTTAGCAGGCATGCAAGATAATATGTGGAATATGCTAGTTATATTAGTTATTAGTTTTTTCATCAAAAAAGAGGAAAAACTGAGACTTATGGCTATAAGTACTTTGTTGTAAGAAATACCATTCAGCTATATTGACTAAGCAGTACAAGAACATCCTGGTTAAAAAAAAAAAGTTTGTGCCAGATAGAAAAGTGAGGAAATATGTTCACAATTCCTTAATCCCTAAGAGTCATTTTAATTGATCAAACTATGGTAAAAATTACTTTGAAGGCATTATTTGAGTTAAACACCAGCACAACATATGTATTTTGTGTGAAATATCTTTTAATATGATAATACAATGATTGCAGGTGTGGCACTGACTGCTTAAAGCGCTTGCCTGAAGGTCTTAAAACTTAAGACAATTCAGTGGTGTGAATGTACTTAAAACATGAAAAAAAAAATGCCTCCCTCAGTCAGTCAAGTTGAATAAATGATCTGTAAATGATAAAACATCTGGTAGTGCCCAAAAGTCTTGAGAAAAGGAGTTGCCTTATTTCAGGATTGGAGAGAGGAGTCAAATCTACAGAAATTTGCATTCTGAGCACAAAGGTCTCTATTGATCAACACTAGCAGTAGGATCAAAATGTCACAGGTGAAAATACCCAAGGGCAGAACGAAATTGCCTCCTAAACTGGTGGAGGATAAAATTGATTTATCATGCTTTTACTAAAATCCTTTACACCTGCCAGAGCCTGGCAGTCAGGGATGGAGGGAGTCCTTGAGCATATATACTTTAGATAGTAATTTGTTTCACTCATGATACTTTATTACTTTGATTTTGGGCTAAAGAAATATGGTCTTGGAAGTTCATGCACAGGAAGGTGGTGTCTCAAATATTTCCATTGGAATAAACTATAACATTCAATGTCTACATGGCCCTGAAATGTCATTTGCGAATAGTGACCCTCCTTTCTTTTTGGCTATACTGTTACCAAACCTCTATATATTAAAATGAAAACAAAAAGGGAATAGCATATATAAGCCCTCAACATTTTCTTGGTATGCCTGAAAAATAAATTTACTTGCAAACACTGATTTGTAAGGTAAATGCAATAGGATATATTAAGTCCATTTTTGTAAGGATGGAATACATTAAAATGTTTCAAATGTCAGTGCAATAGAGAAAATGATGGAATACATGCATACATTATCTTTTTGATAGGAATGTGGCAGTCCAGTTTGAGTATATTCAATCAAACAGAAAGTAAATGGAGTGACTTCAGCATCATGGCAAAATAAGACCGCTCTCATTTTTGCCCCCTACCAACAAAAATTCAGCATCTGTTCACAGACCAAAGTGTCTTTGAGGGATCTGAGAGATTCAACAGAGAATACCAAGGAACTCAGGGGGAGCTTTGCCCACTGATGTATCAGTAGACAGAGAGACCTCAGTGTTGACTATGGACACTTCAGTGGCCCGTGAACCAGCTCTAGCCTGTCTGCTATAATATAGGTGCTCCTGGATAACACCGACTTAATATGGTCACTAAAAGACAAGAGCTTTTGTGGTAGGCCAGATTTACAAGATTCCATTAAAAAAAAAAAGTTTAGATGCATGGGAGTGAGTAAAAGGAATATTTTTACTTTAGGTACATCATTCATTCCTTCAAGATGGCACAGGTTAGAACCAAGACCAAGAAAGAACTTCCCTGGCCTGTGATTTCTTCCACAAAGGGATAGAGAGAGCATGTGAGAGGACACCTGGTTTTCTCAACTGTGTGGGACACTGCCAAAGGAGTTTATTTCACTCTAACCTCATTCAGAGTATGAAATTAGAAACTTCATTACTGGCCAGCAGAAGAAGTCTGGGATAGTGGCACATAGAAGTCTCAGAGGACATTAAATGAATATGGATCAAAAATTGCCTTTCAGATACCATCAACAAGGCCACATATAACCTGCTGGGAATACCTTACTGATGAATCATTCCAAATGACCCACAGGCACACTTAGTGCTCCATGTGCTTCACCCACACACCCAACCCTCTTTAACATATAGCTAGATCTCTATGCACACTATCAAAGGTGGCAAGAGAGGGGCTTGGCAGATGTAACCCTAGGCAGAAAGTTGGAAAAATCTAGTTTGTTGCAAGATCCAGTGAAGGCTGAAAAAGCTTAAAATTCTGCCACAAGAGCAAGGAAGGAGTGTGGAACAAGTTCATCTATAGAAGGTATGGAAAAGTCTTAACATCTCTACCAGGGCTGATAGAAGGGGCAGATTGCTTCCCAAAAAGCAGTCAGTAAAAACTGGAAGAAAACTGAAGTAGTAGTCACTACTTCAAATCCAATAAAGCAGAGAGAGGAGTTAAGATGGTGGAGCAATAAGGGGATCTTAGACTTGCCTCATCCCTCAAACATGGCTAGGTAAATGCCAAATAATTCAGAACACCCAAGAAATTATTTTGAGGACTGAGAGAACAAACTTAACATGTAGAGGGAGTAAAACAGTCACATGATGAAAAGCAGGAGTTTCGGAGAGCTGATCTGAGGAAGAAAACAATTGCATGTGCTATGGATGGGAGGAAGCCCTGGTCAAAGAGAGAAGACAGAAAGAAAGAGAGAAAGCAGTGTGCAAGAGATTGCACAAGAAAATCTCTTCCTAAAAGCCATTGACTAGAAAAGAGAGAGGGTCTGCTAATCACAATATTTTATAAGTAGCCGTGCTCAATGTCTAAAGTTTTAGAAGTCCACACTATCACCAAGGGCATGCCTAGCAGCCTTAGTGGTGCTCCTGTGGAGAAGGAGGACAGAGGTTTGGGAGCAGACAACATGGTCTGAAGTTCACCTGGACTGAACTGGGAGAATCAGTTCCCTTCTTGGAGTGCATTTTGGAGAGGTGGCACTCTCAGGCAACAAGAAATAATGCTGTTGCCATTGAGTGGCTCAATAAATTAGCATAGCAGCAGAGGAATCTGCTAAGGCAGCTAACTTGGAATCCAGCATTTGGTTGTGTTTTACCATAAACTCTGAGTCTCTGCACAGTCACACAAGTGCTTTTCTGGAACAAACGGGCACCAGCCACAGCAAGGTGAGACCTTCCCTAGAGTATCAACATTGGTTTGTGCTACAGTGGGTCCCTGTAATTTGGAGTTTTTGAAATTCAGTCAAAAACAGAAAAAAACAAAAAACAAAAAAACAAACAAACAAACAAAAAAAAACCGAGACCCATCTATATGATACTTACAAGAGACTCATTTCAGAACTACAGTCACCTGCAGATTGGAGATGAGGGGATGGAGGACTATCTATCGTGTAAATGGACATCAAAAGAAAGCCAGAGTTGCCCTAGTTATAACAGAAAAACTAGTTTTTAAACCAAAGACTCTATCAAGAGTTGAAGAAGGGCACTATGTCATAATTACGGGGACTACCCTTCAAGAAGATATAACAATTGCAAACACTTTTGTCCCCAAATTGGGAACACCCAAGTATATGAATCAACTAATAGCAAACATGAAGAAACTCATTGATAATGATACAATAATACTATGGGACTTTAACACCCTCCTCACAGCAATGGAATGATCATCTAAGCAGAAAATGAACAAAGAAACAATGCCTTTGAATGAGACACTGGACCAGATGGACTTAACAGATATAGTCCAGCATTTCATCCTAAAGCAACAGAATGCACAATCTTTTCAAGTGCACATGGGCTTTCTCCAGAATAGATCACATACCGGGTCACAAATCAGGCCTCACCGAGTACAAAAATATCGAGATCATACCATGTGTATTTTCAAGCATAATGCTATGAAACTTGAAGTCAACCACAAGAAAAAAATTGGAAGGACCACAACCGCTTGGAGAGTAAATAACCTCCTAACAAAGAACAAATGCATTGATAGGAAATTAGGGAAGAACTTAAAAAGTACATGGAAGCAAATGAAAATGAAAACATGACAGTCCAAACTTTTGGGATGCAACAAAGGCAGTCATAAGAGGGAAGAGGCAATACAGGCAAGAAAAGTCTTAAATTCACAACCTGACCTTATACCTAAGGAGCGATAAAAGGAACAGCAAATAAAGCCTAACCCCAATAGAGGAAGGGAAATAAAAAAAGGTTGCAGCAGAAATAAACTATATAGAAGTAAACAAAAAATTAGAGCAGATCAGTGAAGCTAAGAGCTGGTTCTTTGAAAGACTTAATAAAATAGATGGACCCTTAGATTTATCAAAAAGAAAAGAGAAAGAACCCAAATAAAGAAAATAATGAATGAGAGAGGATAGAACACAACCAACACCACAGAAATAAAAATAATCATGAGAGAATGTTATAAAAATAATATGCCAAAAACTGGACAATCTGGAAGAAATGGACAAATTCCTAGAAACATACAAACTATCAAAACTGGAACAGGGAGAAATAAAAAATTTGAACAGAACCATAACAAGCAAAGACATTGAATCAGTAATCAAAAATCTCCCAACAAACAAAAGTCCAGGGTCAGATGGCTTCCCAGGGGAATTCTACTAGACATTTAAAGAAGAGTTAACACCTATTCTTCTCAAATTGTTCCAAAAAAATGGAAATGGAAGGAAAACTTCCAAATTCCTTCTATGAGGCAAACATTGCCTTGAGTCCAAAACCAGACAAAGACCCCACTAAAAAGGGGAATCACAGGCCAATATCCGTGATGAACATGGATGCAAAATTCTCAACAAGAAACAAGCAAATAAAATCCAACAGTATGTTAAGGGGTCCATCCACCATGCTCAAGCGGGATATATTCCTGGGAAGCCAGGGTGGTTTGCTATTTGACAATCAATCAACGTGTATACCACATTAATAAAAGAAGATAGAAACCATATGATCCTCTCAATAGATGCAGAAAAGAGCATTTGACAAAATGCAGCATTGTTTCTTAATTAAAACAAACAAACAAACAAAGACCTCAAGAAAGTAGGGATAGAAGGAACATACCTCAGTGTCCATAAAGGCGGTGTATGAAAGACCCACACCTAATATCACCATCAAGGGGGAAAACAGAGTGCTTTTCCTCTATGGTATGGAGCAAGACAGGGATGTCCACTTTCACCATTACTACTTAAGACAGTACTGGAAGTCTTAGCTTCAAAAATCAGCAACTGAAACAGTAAAAGCCATCCAGATAGGCAAAGAAGAAGTCAAACCGTCACTACTGGCATATGACACGATTCTGCATGTAGAAAACCCAAAAGACTCCACCAAAAAATTTCCAGAACTTATACACGAAGTCCTCAAAGCCACAGGATATAAAATAAAGGTACAGAAGTCTGTTGCATTTCTCTACCCAATAATGAAGCAGCAGAAAGAAAAATCAGGGAAGTGATCCCAATAACAATTGCACCAAAAAACATAGGTACCTAGATGTAAACCTATCCACAGAGGTATTCTGATCTGTATTCTGAAAATTATAGAATACTTATGAAATAAATTGAAGAGAGGCACCTGGGTGGCTCAGTGGGTTAAGCCGCTGCCTTCGGCTCAGGTCATGATCTCAGGGTCCTGGGATCAAGTCCCACATCGGGCTCTCTGCTCAGCAGGGAGCCTGCTTCCCCCCCCCCTTCTCTGCCTGCCTCTCTGCCTACTTGTGATCTCTCTATCTCTCAAATAAATAAAATCTTAAAAAAAAAGAAAGAAATTGAAGAAATATAGTCAACCAATCTTCAACAAAGCAGGAAGGAATGTCCCATGGAAAAAAGACAGCCTCTTCAACAAATGATGATGGGAAACTGGGCAGCTATATTCAGAAGAAAGAAATTGGACCACTTTCTTACACCATAAACAGACAGAAACTCAAATTGAATGAAATACCTCAATGGGAGACAGGAACCTATCAAAATCCTTGAGATAAACACAGGCAGAAATGTCTTTGACCTTGGCCATAGCAACTTCTTACTAGACACATCTCCAGTGGCAAGGGAAATTACATCAAAAATGAACTACTAGGCTCTCATCAAGATAAAAGCCTTCTGCACTGTGAAGGAAACAGTCAACTAAACTAAAAGATAACTGGCAGAATGAGAGAAGTTACTTGCAAATGACATATTGGGTAAAAAGTTAGTAAAAGCTCATCATAACCAACATGCGAAAAACAAATAATCCAGTTTACAAATGAGAGGAAGGCATGAACAGACATTTCTCCAAAGAAGACATCCTGAAAAGATGCTCAACATCACTCACCATTGGGGAAATACCACAACTACAATAAGATACCACTTCACACCTGTCAGAATGGCTAAAATTAACAACTCAGGAAACACTAGATGTTGGCAAGGATACATTGATAGGGGGACCCTCTTACACTGTTGGAGGGATTGCGAACTGGTGCATCCACTCTGCAAAACAGTACGGAGTTTCCTCTTAAAGTGATAAATAGAACTACCCTGTGACCCAGCAATTGCACTACTTGGTATTTATACAAAAGACACGAAAATTGTTTCCGTAGTGTAGTGATTATCACGTTCGCCTCACAAAAGACACGAAAATACTAATTCAAAGGGGCACTTGCACCTCCATGGTTATAGCAGCACTATCAAAAATAGCCAAATTATGGAGAGAGCCCAAATGTCCATTGACTGTTCAATGGGTAAAGATGATGCAATATGCATATAAATTAATATTATAATGTGTGTATAATATGTATAATAAACATAATATAAAACATATGTAGTATATATAGTATACAAAATGTATGACATATATTTTGTGTATACATTGGGATATAATATATGTATATATAGTAGAATATAGTATATGATATATAATGGAATGTAATATATTGTATATGTAATATTCATACATATACATGTATGTTTATCTATAGTGGGATATTATACATTATATATTATATATGTTATATAATATATTCCATTTAGTATATACATATACACATATATGTATATATATATTCTATTACATATATAATATACAGTTATTTCCATATAATAGGATATTACTTAGCCACTAAAAGAATGAAATCTTGTCATTTGCAAGGACATGGATGGAACTAGTATTAGTACTTAGTGTACTAAGAACTAGTATTAGTACTTAGTATACTAAGTGAGATAATTAATCAGTCAGAGAATGATAAATATCGTATGATTTCACTCATATGTGGAAATTGAGAAAGTATATGAAAAGAGGGAAAGGGATAAAAAAAAGGAAGGGAGCTAAGTATAAGACACTCAACTATAAAGAAAAAAACTGAGGGTTCATGGAGGGATGTGTTTGGAGGATGGATTAAATGGGTATGGGCACTAAATAGGGTGTTTGCAATGAACACTGGGTGTTATATGCAAGTGATGAATCACTATATTCTATACCTGAAACCAGTTTTGCCATATATATTAACTAACTAGAATTTAAAATAAATATTTGAATTTTTTTTAAAAATCCAATATATCAACACAAAACTACATGGAATGTGAAAAATCTTGGCAGCATTATGTCACCAAAGCATCACAATAATTTGGCAACTGAACCCCCAAACATGAAGATCTCTGATTTAACTGATGAAAAATCAAAATAGTTATTAAAGGAAATTCAACAAGGTACAAACAAACAGACAAAAACAAAAACCACAGAAAGGTAATTCAATGAAATCTGGAAGAAAATAAGATAAGAAGTTTAGCAAAGAGTTAAAAATCATTAAAAATAACCAAATAGATTATGTAGTGGAAGAAAACAATGAATGCAATGAAAACTGCAAGAGAGGCATCAATGTAGACTTGACCAAGCAGAAAAAAATAATGAGTGAAATTGAAGTCAGAAACTTTGAAATAACCTAGTCACAGGAGAAAAATGTAGAAGGGAAAGAAAGATTAAAGAAAATCCTTCATGAGCTATGGCATATTACCAAAAGGACCCGTTTAAAAATCACTGGCTATATAGAGGGAGGATGGAGGCAGGATGCTTATTTAAAGAAATAATGGCTAAGAATTTCACATATCCAGGGAGAGATTTGGATATTCAAGTTCATGAAGTTCATAGGTCACCAAGCAAAATGAAATTGAAGAGATCCTGAAGGCACATTATATTAAAAGTGTAAATAAATAAATAAGAAACTTAAATGTAACGAGAGGAAAAATAAAGCTAATTATTTATGAGGGAACCTCCATAAAACTATCAGCAGATTTTTCAGCAGAAAATTTACAAGTCAGAGTGAGTGAGATTATATATTTTATGTGTTGAAAGGAAAAAAAAAAAGAGGAAGAAGAAGAAGAAAGAAAGAAGAAGAAGGAGGAGGAGGAGGAGGAGAAAGAAGAAGAAGAAGAAAAGAAGAAGAAGGAGAAGGAGAAGAAGGAGAAGGAGAGGAGGAGGAGGAGGAGGAGGAGGAGAAAAAGGAGGAGAAGGAGGAGAAGTTGTTTCAACAAAGGATACTATATACATGAATGTTATCTTTCAGAAATGAAGGATAGGTAGACTTTCTCAGACAAACAAAAGCTAAGGAAATTCACCACTAATGGACCTACATTACAAGAAATGTTGAAGGGACTTCTTCAAGCTGAAATGAAAAAATGCTAATTAGTACCATGAAAACATATCAGAATATACCATACACGGGAAATGATAAGTATGCATTCAAATTTGAATAACCTAATTCTGTAATATGGTATTGTGTTAACCACTTAACCTTAGTATTTTAAAGGTTAAGGGACAAGGATACTAAAAATAACTACAGCTACAATGAGTTTTAAAAAATATACGGTATACAAAGAGACAAATTGTGACATCAAAAAGAAAAGGGGGGGAGAAATAAAAGGGTAGAATTTGTATATGTGATTGAAATTTATTATCAGCCTAAAATAACCTTCTATGTTTATTTTATGTAAGTATCTTTGTAACCACAAAGCCAAAACCTATAGTAGGGTCACAAAAGATGAAGGAAGGGGGTGAAAGCATATCCCTAATCAAAATCAGTTAAAAAAAAAAAAAAACAGTAAGAGGAAAAAATCAACAAGGGAAGTACAAAACAGTCAGAAAACATAAAATAAGATATTAGTAAGTCCTTATCTATAAATAATTATTCCACATGTAAATACCTTAAATTAATAAAAAACATAGAATACTGGATGAATAAAAAATAAGACCCAACTTTGTCCTGACTCTGAGACACTCACCCTAAGTTTAAGAATGTACAGAAGATGAAAGTAAAGGGATGGGGAAAAAATGCAATTGGAAACTGAAAGATAACAGAGATAGCTATATTTATAATAAACAAACTAGACTGTAGGCCAAACAGATAACTAGAGACATTGAAGGGCACTGTATAATTATAAAAGTGTCAATCTACCAAGATGATGTAACAATCATCTATATACAGTTGACCTTTGAGCAATGTGGGAATTAGAAACACTGAATTTCTACACAGTTGAAAATATAACTTTTGATTCCCCCAAATCCTAACTACTAATGGCCTACTGTTGACTAGAAGATTTACTGATAACATAAACAGTCAATGAGCATGTATTTTTGTACATTATATGTATTATATACTATATTTTACAATGAAGTAATTTAGAGAAAAGACAATGTTACTAATAAAATCATGAGGAAGAGAAAAAACATGTATAGTACTGTATCATATTTATTTTTTAAAAATGCCTTATAAATGGACCCACACAGTTCAAACCTGGGTTGTTCAAAGATCAACTGTACAAGAACACAATACCAGAACACACAAATATATTAAAAGAAAATTCTAACAGATTGAAAGGGAGAACTGTACAATAATTAAAAAAGAGAAGGGAACTTTAATACTCCAATTTTGACAATAGGTGTATCATGTAAACAGAAAATCAAAAAGAAAGCATTAGAATTTAACCATACTTTAGACCAAATGGATCTAACAGATGTACACAGAACATTCTATCCAACAGCAGCAGAAGATACATCATTCTCAAAGCACATGGAACATTCTGCAGGATAGATTATATGTTAGGACATAAAATAAGTCTTAGCCAATGTAAGAACTTTGACATTATAGCAAGTATTTTTTTTTCCAATCAAAGTGTCATGTCAATAATAGGAAGACAAATTTAATATTCACAGATATATGGAAATTAAATAATACACTCTTGAACAACCAATACAAGAAATTACATTTGATACATTTCTTGTATTGAAGGAATTAATAAATAAATTTAAAAGAAGAGATCAAGAAAGAAATTTGAAAAATATTGAAACAAATGAAAATGAAAGCACAACATACCAAAACCTCTGGGATGCTGCTAGGGCAATCAAAGCAGGAAGTCTATAAGGATAAATATCTACATTGAGAAAAAGAACAATCTCAAATAAACTAATATTACATTTCAAGGAACTAGAAAAAGCAAATGAAACCAAAAGTTAGCCAAAGAAGGGAAATCACTAAGATCAGAGAAGAGATAAATGTAATAGAGACACTAAGTCAATCAGAAAAAGACAATTACATGATCTCCCTGATAGGAGGAATTTGAGAGGCAGAGTGGGGTTTTGGGGGGCAGGAAAGGAAAAAAAAATGAAACAAGATGGGATCAGGAAGGAAACAAACCACAAGAGACTCTTGATCTCACAAAACAAACTGAGGATTGCTGGGGGAAGGGAGGTGTGGAGAGGGTGGTTGGGTTATGGACATTAGGGAGGTTATGTGTTATAGTGAGTGCTTTTCAGTGCATAAGCATAACTATTCAAAGACCTGTACCCTTGGGCAAAAAATGCATAGTATGCTAGTAAAAATAATTAATAAAAATGTAATAGAGACACTAAAAAACAATAAAAATATCAATGAAACCAAAATCTTTTTTGAAGATAAACAAAACTGGTAAACCTTACAGAGATTACCAAGGAAAAAAGAGAGGAGTTTCAAATGAGTAAAATCATAAATGAAAGAAGAGACATTGCAACTGACCAATGGTCAGTTCAAAAATACAATGGTTCTTCAAAAAATTAAGAATAGATCTGCAAAAAAAAAAAAAAAAATCTGCCACATTATCCAGCAATTTTACTTGTATATGTCAAAAGAAAATGAAAATAGGACCTCAAACTCACACATTTCCTTCCATGTTCATTGCAGCATTATTCACAATAGCCAAGATATGGAAACAACCTAAATATCTGTCAAAAAATGAATGGATCTGTGAGGTGTATGTGTGTGTATAATGCAATACTATTCATCTCCAAGAAAGAAGAAAGTTATATCAATTTTGACAACATGGGTGGGCACTGAGGATATTATACTAAATGAAATAAGTCAGACAGAGAAAGACAAATACTATATGATCTCACTTACATGTAGAGCCTAACAAACCTGAGCTTGTAGAGACAGAGAGTAGAATAGTGCTTGGCAGGGGCAGGGACATGGGGGAGACTAAAAGATGTCAGCCAAAGCATACAAACTTCCTGTCTTATAATTGGATCTAACTGGATCTGAGGATCTAATGCACAGTATGGTGATTATAGTTGATAATACTGGGTTGTATATTTGTACTTGCTAGCAGAGTAGATCTTACATATTCTCACTACAAAAAAAAAAAAAAAAGAAAGAAAAAAGTAGGTATGTGACATGATGGAGGTTTTAGCTAATGCTCTGGTGGTTAATCATTTTGAAAAACACTTATGTTCAAAATTAACATGTTTTACATTTTAAACTTACATAAATTTGTATGTCAATTATATCTAAATAAATCTAGAAAATATTAAAAGTAGAAAGTAAGAAAAAATGAATTTCTAAAATTAAAAAGCACATATTCCCTTCTTTTTCCTTGATCTGTTATATCTTTGATAATAGCAGAACTTAATATATGTACTTATGTATGTATATATGTATGTGTGTGAATATATATTTCTATATTTAAATAAAGGCATAGCATATCCTTCATGTAGTTCCTAAATAATTGACTGCACAATCTGCTTCCTTTTCTCCCCTCATATGCAGACTATTCTTGAGGATCATTTTACAAGCAACACTGAGAAAGAGTTAACAATTAAAATTCTAAGCAAATTTTAAAATTAATGGGGAAAGTATGTCTTCAGTGAAAAAATAACCTATTTTTTTAAGATTTTATTTATTTGTTTGTCAGAAAGAGTGAGAGCACAAGCAGGGGGAGCAGCAGGCAGAGGGAGAAGCTGGCTACTTGCTGAGCAAGAAGATTGATGTGGTACTGGATCCTGGGACCCTGGAATCATGAACTGAGCCAAAATTTCTGACTCAGAAATTTCTTCTTTCTTAGAGATGAATAGTATTCCATTATACACACACATATGTACACACTTAACTGACTGAAATACCCATGTGCCCCCAAAATAATCTATTGATACCCTTTTGGGGCTAACAAGGTTAATATAGATTATAATTTCTCTTTTTCACTTGGTGTTTAAACCAGATTATAGAATTGCTGTGTATGAATTAGTCAAGTAAATTGTCCTTTTTTGTCATATGAGGTTTGTGACAAAGTGAAAAGCCATATGTACATCCTTTATCTTTAGTCACTTAGGATCACATATTCAAGATAAGAAATGAAAATATCAGGCTTCAACAAATGCTTAAAAATATTTCTTATTTTTTCTCAGCTATTCCTGATTCATGTGTTGAAATGAATAAAAATATTATTTCTAAGATTTCTTTTAAAAAATTATTTATTTGTTTGACAGAGATCACAAATAGGCATAGAGGCAAGCAGAGAGAGGAGGAAGCAGGCTCCCCGTGGAGCAAAGAGCCTGATGCAGGGCTTGATCTTAGGACACTGGGATCATGACCTGAGCCGAAGGCAGAGGCCCAACTCACTGAGCCACCCAGGTGCCCCAGATTTCTTTAGAGCTACCCAAAGATAAAGAAATTCATGACATATACTTTTAAACTTATCATTGACTTAAAAAAAATATGCTGACAACTCTACTTAACTTTTTCATATTTCAATACAATGAATGGAATGAGCATAATTGTGAAAAGAGGTTAGAGAGTGTTCTGGTAACATATATGCAACTCGAAATGTAATCTTAGGCATTTGGATTAAATATTGTTAGCTTACTATAAATAATAGAAACCAAGTTCAAATGCATTTTATGGATAACTATAAAGTGCTCTATGTCATGAGAAAAAAATTCCTAGCCTTTGAGAATATACATTTTAATAAAGGATAAAATATTATGAAAATAAATATATAGATTAAAGTATGTCCATTTGGTAAAGGAACAGAACAGGATGCTTTGAGAAAATATGATAAATTTTGATTATAGAAACTTGAGGAGTGACATTAAAATAATACTTAAAAGTTGAAAAGAAGGAAAACTGAGGAGAAAGACAGCAAGAATAGCATGAGAGATGCTTGGATAACTAGAATATATTGTGAAATTCTTATGCTGTTGAAAGGCAGAAATGGTGAAAAGAAATGATTGCAGATCTTAAAGTTATTTATAATGATTTTATCCTGTAGGAAGGAGTTTAGATTAGAAACATAAAGTGTAATATATTTTTAGAAGTGCATAAATGTTTTTAAAAGAAGCAGTGAAAGTTAGAAAGAAGAAAGGATTGGGAAGATAAAAAGGAAAGTAGGTAGGAAGGAGGAAATGGAGGAAGGGAGGGAGGGAAAACTTATGGAAATTGAGGGTCAGCTTTGGAGTTTACACACACATTTCTGCTCTTATTTTATTTGCTAAAATACAATCATAGGACCCTATATAAATGGCAACCAAGGCCAAGAAAAACTGGAAAGGGAAGAAATAAGCTTGGTCTCTCAGCTGGTACATTTCTGCCACAATTCCCTATTGCATCCTAGTTTGAAGCATTCTTATAGTTTTAGAAAAAGATTTTACATCCCTTTTTCTCCCATTCCGCTCTATCACTTCCGACCAATTTTTCATAAATATCTGCTTGACTAAAACCTTTGTGTATCTTTATCATTGTTTTGTGTATAGAGACATATTAATTTTATAAAGATTTTATTTATTTATTTGACAGAGAGATCACAAGTAGGCAGAGAGGCAGGTGGAGAGAGGAGGAAGCAGGCTCCCCACTGAGCAGAGAGCCCTGTGCAGGGCTTGATACTAGGACCCTGAGATCATGACCTGAGCTAAAGGCAGAGGCTTAACGCACCGAGCCACCCAGGTGCCCCTAGACATATCAGTTTTATATAATGCATATTCTCTTCTATATGCATATATGCCATACAGTACAAATGTAAATATAAACACATGGTTTCTATTTAAATATTTTTAAGATAACAAACCAGCACAAACCTTAGTGGTTTAAAACAAGATACATTATTATTATTACTTAGAGTTCTGTAAGTTAACAGGGCTCTTATACATGATCTTTAATATTCCCATGTGTATTGCAGTCAGTAGCTGTCAGGCTTGGAAACTATCTGAAGACTCAGTTGTGGGAGTATTTTCATTCACATCTTTGATTCTTCAGCTAAGATGGCTGGAAAGCTGTGGGCTGACTGGTTAGCTTTGTTTCTCTCTTTTATTTATGTAGGTATGTATGTATTTATTTATTTGTCCCTGTGTTCCAAGATTCATTGTTTATGCACCACACCAATGCTCCATGTAATGCATGTCCTCCTTAATACTAACCATCAGGCTCACCCAATCTCCACCCTTCTCCCCTCCAAAACCCTCAGTTTGTTTCTCAGAATTCACAGTCTCTCATGGTTCCTCTCTTAATAAGACTTTTCCTCAGGGCTATTCTGGGCATATCCAAAACTTTGCCGCCTTGTGCTGGATTTCCTACCTAACAGCAGCCTTTTCTCAGAGACCCAGGTAAAACCTGGAAGGTGTCTTAACACTCAGACTGAGAAGTCTCAGAATGTGCATTTTTCCACATTTATTTTCCACTAAATCTAGAGTAAATTCAAGGGGAGGAAAAATCCAATTCACCTCTATTTGTGAGAAGTAACATTTAAATATGGAAAGGGAAGAAATTGATGGTGGTCCTTTTTGGAGACAGTTTTTGCAGCATATGTAATGATAAATATGAATGTATGTAATATTTATTTATAGCCTTCCACTATATTCTAAATAATACTTAGTGAATGTACCTCTATATAGCAATGAAACATTATTGAATATCAATGACTGTAATTTGCAAAAATGTCAAAGGAATGACAAAGATATAGTGGTGAGAGAGTGAGACAGGAGAAAATTGTTTCCAATGTGTTAAATGTCTTTCTTCATTAAATGAACAGTTAAGGAAATTTTTCAGACATCAGAGTAAAAATGTTTATTTCAAAATCTTTGTATTAAGTAGCAGCAATAACTCATTCAACTATAACAATAACCTGACTACCAACATCTTTTCTCAGGTCTAAAGAATTAGAAAAATTAAAGTCATCACAATAAACTAAGACAATAACAGTAATAAAATCAAAGAAAAAAACTTTTGGATTAAAGTAAGAGATCAAAAGATTTTCAAAAGTTATGAAGCAATAATCAGAAAGGTATGAAAGCCATGCCTCTTAAAATATACCAAGCCATGGGTTTGTAAATGCATTTCAATATCCCCTAAATATTTGCATGTAGTGATGAGATCCTAATTTAAGGACATTTAGCCATGATAATTTAGTAGGTCATATTATGTTAGTTAACCTAAGTAATTGATGGATTTTAGAAAATTTGACACCAAAATATGCCAAGTACAATTAAGTAATATCAAATGTGTTACATTTAGTGAAATTTTGTTATTATAGATTTTAACACAGATTTATAAATTTGGTTTATTTATAAGGAAATATATAATATTACAGGCAAATATGTTTCTAACTTATAAGCATATAAAGTTGACAAAGTGGTACATGTCCTAATATTTGCAGTGTGAAAATTTTTGAAGCTATTTTGCATTTCAAGAATTAATGTTATGCAAATATTTTCAATTTTAATAGTATCTAACAGGCTTATCAGATATTAAATATTGTAAAAATTTTATTTTTCTAGAACCTGATATCCAAGCATTTCACAAATAAAGAGAACTACAGAATCATAAAATGAATCATAACAAATTAAATAAAAACTTGTCAAGTGTGATTAAAGATAAATATGTACATTAAGCTTTTATTACATAAATTGATTAACCTGGATAACAATAGAGATATAGTCCATATTAAATTACCAGCTTTGGAGCACTTAATTTCAACTGTTAATATAAAAATAATTAATATGTCAATCATTTTGTAGATATTTAAACATTTGGCAATCTGAAGAGTTGAAATATTTCCAAATCTTAGTACATGTAGCTAAATAACACATATAAATATGTTTCCAATATGCAAAATGTGGATAGAATATGTTCTATATATTTTTTAAGATTTTATTTATTCATCTGACAGAGAGAGAGAGAGAGATCACAAGTAGGCAGAGCAGCAGGCAGAGAGAGAGCATGGGAAGCAGGCTCCCTGCTGAGAGGAGCCAGATGCAGGGCTAGATCCCAGGACCCTGGGATCATGACCTGAGCTGAAGGCAGAGGCTTAACCCACTAAGCCACTTGGGTGCCCCTAGAATATGTTAAAACCAATGCCACTAGTATTTTTCATGGCAGTACAATTTATGAATATACCCATTGATATTAGTTAATCAAGAGGAATATTTATTGCACACTCACATGCACTCAATCACAAAATTCAAATATTACAAGCAAACATTGGCAAGGTTTTAAAATTTTGGTCCTCTGGTGAGAACTGTGAATATCCAGACTCAGTTAATTCATGTTTAAAGGCATAGATAATACTCTGAGTTAATGATTTACTATACTTACATGAGTACAGTGAAATCCTTCTCAACCAGCAAAAATAATCTTTTAAAGACTACTGAAGTAAATTGAAAGTTGTACACAATGCTATAATATTATGGTTAATTTTATTCATACTTGTATCTTATTTAAGTATCCTGATTGACTATATGCTCTTTGCCATTTGTGTTGGAATACTCCTCCTAAACACAGGCTCTTGTTCTTTTTTTGTGTGATTGTTCTTAAACCCAGTAACTACATTTCTGAACCAGAGTAAAAGGTTATATCACTCTCATTTCACATATACGAGATTGGCAAAGAAGTAGCATACTGCTGGAACTATTTCTAGAATATTTTTTGCCCTGAGTATTACTATTATGAGAAGTTTCAAAAACATTTTTAGGATTTGATAAAATAAAGCTGGAGAATGACTGTACCTGAATGGCAAATATAGCAATATTCAAGGATGTGTATAGGTATGTAAATGGTATTATATACTGCCATTGTGTTTAGTAATGATTCATAAAATGACTGTAATAATAATGTAGATATAAGTGTTTGGAAGGTATTAAGTTGTCCTGCTTTCCAAGATAAAAGGATTAGTTTGCTTTTATGTAGTAGGGTTAGTAGAAAGAAATGAGAAGCCAGGGGATATGTGCCTAATTGTGACCTCTGAAATAAACCGAGGAGAATACGTCAAGATAAATTATCATCAGGTGCTTAGTATCACAAGCTTATTGTACGTTCATCTTATAGGAAAAAAGGGGAAAAAGATTGGGAGGCATTTTTGAAGTGGACAAAACATAAGAGATCAGAAGAAAATTATTTGGTTATGAAACATAATGCACTCAAGCCTGTGTACTCTGCCCTAACTACATCACTCACATGGTCAGAGTCAGTTCAGATGGTCAGAACATTGTAGAAGCACATTGTTTCATTCAGCAGGTCTGCTTACATCAGAAATGCATTCTGCTTGGTCCAGGCAAGTTGTCTGGAGATCTAACTCTTTGTAGAAGTTTGCTATTCAGATTGCTTGTTATACTCTAACACCCAAAGAGGATTCAAGTCCGTTCTGACTAATGTTTTATGAATAACACAAGAAAATGAAAACCTTGGGCAAAGAGAAGCCATGAAGAAATGTATGCTTCTCCTGGGAAACAAATTAAAGTAAAATTGCAACAAGTTCTCTTAGTAATCTTCTCGTATCAAACATGGTGGAATTGTAACAAGTAAGCAAAAGTTTTATTAATATTCGAATTTTCTTTTTTAAATTGCAACAGGAAATAAACCACTTACTGAAGTATTTTCCTTCATTAGGGACAGATTATGTAAACAGCTTTGCAATCTTTCTGACTCCTAATATATATTAACTGTTATTTTTTAAATTATATCCATGATATTGTTTAGCCTCTTTGTATCAAAGTATGAGAAATAACTTTAGGAACTAACCCAGATACACAGAATTAAAATTACATTTCAATAAAATTTTTAAGTCAACTCTATAGGTTGAGAAATACCATTATGTATATACAATAATGAAATTTAATTTTCTTTATGTTTTAGGTAAAATTTCCTCTCAGTATTATCTAAGTTCCTTGATAAATAAATCTGTGTTACATATTTGGTCTCAGTATCAAGGCCTATCAAATTTCCTTGTTCAATAAAATTGAGTTAAATTCATTCTACTTATTGCATTTAGTAACTTTTATTCATTTTATGTCCTTTATAATATTATGTGAATACTTTGATCAGGACTGGATAAATGAATTGATTCAATAGAAATAGTAGAATTTCAGCCAGAACAAATAGACTAAATCTAAAATAATTTAAAACTATTTTCCAAGAATATATTAGTTAATAAATTATCAAATTTTTAAAGAGGCAATAACGTATTCATGCAGCCACTACTTATGATGCAGTATCTAGCATATCTTACACCTCTGAACTTCTGCCCTGTTCTAGGTGAGCCCATCTGATTTATAATGATGGTTCCTACTAATAGCTCCCCTTCAAAATAGACATAAACCTTATTTATTCTGATAATCACTAGGGATCTAACCCAAATGTGAAAATAAAGGAAGAAAAAAACCAGGGTATGGAGGATAAACCATCCTAAGGACAGATGAATGCTTTTCATTTGGTACTTAGAAAATCCATTTTGTAATATATATTATATATTAGTCCATCAACAGTGCAAAGATTAGGGTAAAATAAGAACTTAAAGCATATCTTTAGTTTAAATATTTATTATTTATTTGCCACTTTTTATTATCTAGCCTGAAAAGTTTATGTGTTTTGTTTTGTTTTTTATTTTTTTATTTAAACATATAATGTAACCCCACCACCCTCTCCCAACACCTCTCCCCTCCCACCCCCCTCAGTTTGTTTTATGACATTAAGAGTCTCTTTTGGTTTGTCTCCCTCCTGATCCCATCTTGTTTCATTTATTCTTTTTCTACCCCCTTAACCCCCACCTCCGTTGCATCTCCACTTCCTCATATTGGGGAGATCATATGATAGGTGTCTTTCTCCAATTGACTTATTTTGCTAAGCATAATGCTCTGGACAAATAACAGTCTTAAGTGCCCTCAGGTTTCAGTAAGATATACAGAAATCCTGACTGATGATGAACCCTCATAAAATGAAGTTGGTTTCAAAAACACCAATGATAATATTTCTTCTCTATAGGTATATGTGTTAATCTTTTAAACAGTTTTAAATTTTAGATGAATTACAGTCTTAATACATAATTTTGTGACAACTTGTCAGTATTTTGGGGTTCAGAAAAGAAATACTATTATTTTCTCAAAGTTTGTCTCAAAATTCTCTTTTATTAATTTCTTCATTAATTCAATAAATTGTTGAATTAAATGGTATGTTATATACCATTCTGATATGAATATTAATTTGGTCTATAGCTTAATGGTGCTTATTCTGGTACAAAGGAGATAGAAATGTAAATACCTAATGCTTTCAAATGACATGAGTATTATAGAAAAGTTTCCTACAGGTACAGTGATAATGCCTATATGCCAAGGAGGAAAATTAAATTGGTATGGAAAGAGAAAGCCTTATTAATTTGGAGGCCATGAAGAATTTTTTTAGGATTAAAAAAATAGAAAAATGGAGTCAGGGGAAATCTGAGACTAGGAATTGTTTCTCCAGCTCCAAATATAAGAATGAGTGATAATAAATGTTAATCCTTTATACTGTTGCTTCATTATTGTTGCAGAGAGCAAACTGAAATAGAGAGGCAGAAGAAAGTATGGGTACCTGCCTTACAACAGATGCTAAAGAAGATCTTCCAAGCTGAGAGAATATAATACTATACAATAACTAGTATACTCATGAAGATATATCAAGAACAGCTCAAGTAACTAACTACATGGATAGGCACCCAAATATGTTTATAATTTTGTAAGTATTTCTTATATGTTTTTATAAGGACAACTGCATATAAAATAATTATAAAACTAGTGTTGATGACCTCATAGTATATAAAGACATATGTAACTCAAGACAATTACATATGAAGGAGGGAGTGGTAGTATACTGAAGCAAAGGTTTCTGCTAACAGTAATTAAATAAATATAAATCCAAAGAAGATTATTTTAACATAAAATTTCAAGACCAAAAACTAAGAAAAATAACTAAAGATGTAATAGAAACAAAGGAATTAAAATGGTTCAATAGAATATATCCACATCACAAAATAGAAGGTAATGGGAGAATGGAGGAATAAAAAAGGTATGCACTAATAAAATGGTAGTACTAATTTGAAATTAGTAACTATATAAATACATATGATTCGCATATGCCAATTAAATGATACAATTGGCATAATAAATTTAAAGGAAATCATGTTCCAGACTGTATGTGTTTAATAGAGGATTACTTTAGATTTGGGGACCAAATAGGATAAAAAGAAAATCACGCTAAATGTTACTAAGAAAAGAGCAACCAAAAGAGAACTGAAATGCCTATAGTAATAATGGAAAAGTATATTTAAGGTCAAAATTTGTTAATAGAAACAAATAAGACAGTTTAATTATAAAAGTGTCCAGTTATCAGGAAGATATAATGATCATAAATATACATGAACCTAACAACAATATATGAAACAAAATTTTAAAATATATGAAGAAAAAACTGACAGAATTTCAGAGAGAAATAGATATTTCAGTGACAATACTTGGATATTAAAATACCTCATTTTAAATAATGGATAATAACTAGAAGTTCAACAGGTAAATATTTAACACTTGAACAACACTATCCACTCACTAGCCCTAACAGACATATGTTTTACTGTCTATCCAAAGTCAGAATACACATTCTTCTAAAATGCATGTAGTATTTTCCATGATAAAACATGCATTAGCCAAACAAAAACAAAATAAATGTACAATTATTTAAATAAAAATATATTCTCTGACAATGTAGAAATAAATAGAAAACAACAAAAGGAAGTTGGGATTTATAAATATGTACAATTCAAGCAACAGACTCTTAAAATCACATACAAGTCAAAATTAAAAAAGTTAAATTAAAAAATATTTTGAGGAATAACAGCAACAAGATGGCACAGTATTTGCCTTCAGCAAAAGGCTTTGGCAGCTTCCTTCAATAAGTGAATAGATAAATAAACTGTGGTAATCCTGAAGATGGGATATTCAGTGCTAAAAAGAAATGAATCAGCATGCCATGAGAAGACACAGAGAAAACTTAAAATCACATTACAAAGTGACAGAAGGCAATTGAAAAAGCTATTTACTATATGATTCAAACTATATTACATTTTGAAGAAGGCATAACTGTGGTTTAGTCAACAGATCAGAGGTTGTTAGGGGTTGGAGGGAAGAAAGATGGGTGAGGTGAATAGGCAGACCCTGAATTATTTTTAGAGTGATAAATCTATACTACAAGGTGGATTTATGTCATTATACATTTGTCAGAACTCTTGGAATGTACAAAACCAAGATAATGTAAACTGTGGACCTGGGGTGGTAATGATGTGTCAACGTGGGTTCATCAATTGTAACAAATGTACCTTTGAGTTAGGAAAACCAGGTGTAGGCCAAGAAAATACTGTTTGAGAATAGAAAAAAAGAGGAACAACACAATCACCACCACCAAATGAGTTACAGTGACAAAGCCATCAGACTGTTTTGGAAAACAACACATAAATCAAGGCAAGAAAGAATTATTGTTGAAAAACTATGTATCAGCTAACTTCTTCACTTATTAAAGCCATATGAAACAGCTTCGAGTGTACAAGAACTTAGGAAATTTGGCATTTATAGGCCCTTTGAAAAACTTGTTAGAGGATAAACTTTTTGTAAACAGTTGATTATGGGCAAAACATAAGTAAAAAAATGATGGTGAATATTTTAATTAAAAGTTGGAGTTTCTAAT
>ML092989.1:0-15273 GCA_003697995.1 Taxidea taxus jeffersonii | reverse complement strand
TAAAAAAATGATGGTGAATATTTTAATTAAAAGTTGGAGTTTCTAATGGAGATGTGGACAATAGTAAAATACTAACGTTTACATATTAGTTACATATTGTGACAGATTAGAGCTAATGCAACCAAAAGAGAAGTGGAAAAAGGAAAATAAAATATTTTATAAATAAATAAATAAAATAGTTGATAAGACAATTGTTGGGAGTTAAGGAAACTAATGAAAACTGACAATCCAGAGAAAGATAAATACAAAAATGGGGGACTACAGGAATGTAAGAAAGGTTACAATGGTAAGCATTAGAACAAAAATACAAACATTCTCTAATATCAATTTTTTAAAATAATATTAAATAGCAAGTACTCATATCTCACAGAGACGTAATGAATGGGTGAGTAGGAAGAGGACACAATGGTTAAGGAGAGAAAGGATATTTCTCTGACAATACTTCTTTATATTGTGTATAGTGTGACTTATATAATCATAACAATGTTTTGCAGACCTCAAAAATAAAATGTTAAAACAATCCCAGATATGAGAGAGATCTTCAACTCAAATAGTAATAAATGTACATGGATATGTTACAAATAATTAATGTAACCATATTGAAGGGTTTGAAGAGAATAAAAAAAATAGTATGACTAAAAAAGATTATATGTTGATATATGGTAAAATTAAAGACAAAAACATTGCACACACATATTGTAATCTGGCTAGTGAATTTGTTTTTTTCACAAGGTTTGGGTTGGTAGTTCTGCTATTAGTTTATGTGTGTTCTGGGATTGAACAAACAGGTAAATATAGTGTAGATTATGAGAGCCAGGTAAATCACTTTCTGTGAAAGTAGTTGCAAACAGAATGTGGGAAGGATAAAGTCTGCTATTGCATTGGAAACTGAGGTATCAGTATAAACTTTTTAACACCCACAAAAATGGAGATGTACAGAAAGAGACATAGGTTTGTATGTATGAGTATATACACATATGCACACATTAAGTGCATATACACACAGGTATTTACATAACATACATACTTACATATCTTAGATTTAATTGTGACATCCTACAACAGTGGCAAACCAGTAGCAATAAACATGCCTAACAACTAGTTTTTACCATTCTTCCAATGAAATAAACCAGAACTGTGAAAAAATGCTGGTGCCAGAGAAAGATATGTTCGTAAATTTTAGTTGTGCCAGAAAATAAGGAATTACCATCTCAAAAAATGATTCTGGCATGTCTAAAGACAGAAACCAACTTGAAAAACCTCCCATTGGCCAAATATAGAATGATTTTAACAAGTAAAACAATGAATTGTTAATAGAATAAAATAAATAAAATAATAATAAAATAAATATGTGATTCCATAACAATATAAACAGTTGAACAAATTAATACATTCAGTAGAAGAGACTGCTTTTTCTTACAGAATTCCAATAAAGACCTCTAGAAAATAGAAAATCATCTTTGGCAATTACTATAGTAATAACTTCCATAGGCAAAAATAATAGTGAATACTAATATTGATGGAGCAAATTATGATAAGATATAAAATATTTGCAGAATCTTAAAGTTATCTTCCCATAAAATGCTAAGTACTTAATAACTTTTATTACTAAATAAAGGATCACTACAAGTTACTAAATCCTTAATAGTATTTAATGGTAATCTTACCAGAAGTGTATAACTTGAATCTAATCCTGACAAAACTTAAAAAAAAAAAAAAAAAAAAAAACTAAATTAGAATAAATTCTACAAAATAATTGGGTAGTACTCTTTTTTTTTATTTTAAGATTTTGTTTATTTATTTGAGAGACAGATCACAAGTAGACAGAGAGGCAAGAGAGAGGAAGGGAAGCAGGCTCCCCGCTGAGCAGAGAGCCTGATGCAGGGCTCCATCCTAGGACCCTGGGATCATGACCTGAGCCAAAGTCAGAGGCCCAACCCACTGAGCCACCCAGGCGCCCCAGGTAGTACTCATAATATTTCGAAGTCATAGGAAACTGAGCAGCTTTCCTATATAAAAGAAGACTGAAGGAACATAACAATTAAATATGAGGTAGGATCCTGGATTGGATCTTAGACCAGAGAATGCACATTAATGGGATGATTAGTGAAATTTGAATAAGGTCTATAGATTAGTCAATAGTATTTCAACAAAATTAATTTCCTGCTTTTGCTAACTGTACTATGACTATGTAAGATGTCAACATTTGAATAATTTGGGTGAAGGGGATATAGGAAGTCTTTGCACTATTTCTGTAAATCTGAAATTGTTTTAATTTTATAAAGTTAAGAAAATAAAATATTTAAAAATTATTGTTTAGATCATAAAATAAAATGTGTCAGGAAAGAAATAGGTAAAAGGAGTCAAATATTCAGCAATTGACATATTATTAGGCATTTTTTCATTTATTTCATTATACTCTGAAAAAGTCCTTTAAAAAAGCTAGAATTATTCTGATCTTCCAGGTAAGAATATTATCTATTAGCTTGTATGTTTCAAAATCAATCTACAGTAAGCAAAACAAATAGGGATTATCAAAAAATTTTCAGATTACAATTATGTCAGTGCAAATATAGTAAGGTAGTTTGATCCTCTAGGAGCTTAAGAAAAACACTGAAGAGCCATCAGTGATCTCTGTATCTTATCTGTTTGATCCTATTTGCATGCATTTAAATCTATGTTTCTTCATCTTTTTAACCTTACTTTTTCTACTTAGTTCACACTCTAAAATACTGAAGCTTCAACCTCCTCATAATAGACATTTATAGAGATTAGATGGGCAAACCCTAATTGCAATTTGAAGCTTCACATGGTACACATACACTTGCTTTGGTATTGAAACTGACAAAGTTTCAAAAGTGGATACTGTATCTGGCTTTTCTTCTTATTTCTAGTTCTATTTATATATCAGTCTTATATTCTCTGTTCAGACCAACTTTCTGTAGTTTTGCACTTACTTTGTGAATGTCTTTCTCCACTACCCCCACATATACACATACACAAACACACATATACACACACACATAAATACGTATAAACCTCCTTTACTCAATAGAGAAAATCAGCTTGTGCAGGCATCCACAGAAGTTTCATCAATTGTGACCTGGGAGATTGCACTTAGAGAGTGCAAATCATAGTTGTAAAGGCCACATTTGTAGTTAATCCTGGAGCATTTTGAAAGTAAAGGGAGTGGGAAGGACTGGGAAAAAAAGTCAGAGGCTCAAACATTGCCAGGCAAATGATTTGCATTCCAGCTCCATTAATTATGGGCAAATGACCTAGTGAGAGTTGTTTAAGCCTACAGTAACTGTTTTCTTATTTGTTTAAAATATTTAGACAGATTTATTTTTAGAACTAATGCATGATACATCCAAAACCACTTATAAAAGTTCCTGCATGTATAAAGCACTGGCAAATATTAGTTATCTATTTTTATCGGGAGAAAGTAGACATTCTTGGTGAAAGTGCAAGACATGATAAAACAAGTAATGCAAAGAATACCAGTAAGATTGTAAGTTTGAATACAAATAATAATAATGATAATAATAGTAAAACTCTATTTGATTAAGGGAGCAAAAGGAAACAGAATGTAGTCAAAATTAAATTTAATTTAATTTTAAAAAATCAGAATATAAACAAATACAAAATTAGTAAATGAGACAATCACATAAAAATACAGGAATGGCAAATTACAAAGATACTGGAAAAATGTCATAGATAAAAAGCCCTCTCTTGCCACCTTTACCCTCAAATATCACTTTGTATATAAAATACATGAACAAGCCTGAGTAAAAATGCTGTTCCAGTGTAATCTATATAAAGAGTCTATATATTTGCAGAGAATTATTGGTTGCAAAAGTAAAGTGTCAGCTTCAGCCTTTTGGAAGAAGAGACCTATTTGTTTATTTTTTATTGGTATTGTAGCTACTAGATCATCATGTTGTTTGTCTTATCTGCAATGTCCTTTCTGGCCTTGTATTTCAGGCAAATGTAAATCAAAAGCCTTTAGAGTTATGGATTCTGATGATTCACAAGGTAATCTTGCAAATGCAGCAGGGAAATATACGATTTGCAAATTGCTTAACTGACATCTCCGCTATTATCCTAAAATATTGTTGCAGTAGAACTCATTTTATAATATTTCAGCTTGATTATATTTTAAAACTTTACCTTTCTCAAGGTAAATATATTGCTTCCCATTTGCATACTTTTATTCTGTTAGATTATATGTGTATTGAAGAGCAAGATGCTTTATTTAAGGATGACCAAAAGTTCTCCTTTTCATGTGAGTTATCCTTAAGTTTGTAAAACTTTTTCTATTGAATTCTTTTAAAATTTATTTGCAATGGGCTTCTTACAATTATAAGTTATGATTAAATTTGCCTATAAATTAACATTACAACATTCTTAAAGATTTTCAATTTTGTATTATGCTTATTACTTGAAAAAATGCCTATTGAGTGTAGAATTATTTGGTCCTTTCAAATGATGATAATATCTTTAACTAGTACATTTTTCATCAGTCTAATATACTTTTCTACAATAAGCACTAAAATGTACTTACCAATCTTACACAAGGCTCTTTTCACTCAAGCACCTCATGTTGAAAAAATGTAACTGTAGGGCTACATTCTCACAGACTTTTATTAATTAAACCTAGAATTCATAGTGACTTTGCAATTGTGACTCCAATTCATATATATACCTGCTTTAATACATATTTAAAGAATAAAATTGAAATTATTTTCATATATTAGAAAATATTCTAGCCATTCACATCTTGTCAAGTAAGTATTACAAGGTTTAATTGGGTAGATGCTATTCAGATCAGAGTAGTAGACTAGGAGATGGTTCAATGGCAAATCATTTAATCTTTTACAGATAAGAAAGAAGGGATTGATAGAAATCATCTCTAAGAATGCTGCTAATTTTAACCACTAATGAATGATGTTTTAAACTTTAATTATAGAAGAATAAGAAAGATTTACTTTTATTATATATACATGTAATTAAAGTATGTGTTTTGAATCTTTATTTAGTTATATATACATTAGTCCTATAGAATCAAAATGAAATAAGAAAATATAAGAATGTAAGTGCTAAGAAATGACTCCTGAAGGAAGAAATATTTTTCATTGAGGCAAGAAATTGGTTTAAAAGTTAAAATTCTCTTTTTCTGCAGACATTCCCCCAATCTAATTCAGATTATGTCAATGTAATTAAAAAAAAAACACATTGATTCACTCATCATTAAAATTAACATCAGTGTGAATAAGTATTGGGCAAAGATGGGAGACAAAGTACTTAAAGGATATACTCAGAATAACCCTGAGCTATATGTCTTAGCATCAATCTAAGAGTTTTACCAGGCACAAAAACAGACCCATAGATCAATGGAACAGAATACAGAGTCCAGAAATGGACCCTCAACTCTATTGTCAACTAATCTTTGATGTAGCAGGAAAAAATGCCCAATGGAAAAAGACAGTCTCTTCAACAAGTGGTGTTGGGAAAATTGCACAGCCACATACAGAAGAATGAAACTGGACTGTTTCTATACACCACACACACAAAAATAGACTCAAAATGGATGAAAGGCCTCAATGTGAGACTGGAATCCATCAAAATCTTTGAGGAGAACACAGGCACCTACCTCTTGGACCTCAACCACAGCAACTCCTTCCTAGACACATAACCAAAGGCAAGGGAAACAAGTGCAAAAATGAACTATTGGGACTTCATCAAGATCAAAAGCTTTGCAAAGAAAGGAAATGGTCAAAAAACAAAAAACAAAAAACAAAGACAACTGACAGAATGGGAAAAGATATTTGCAAATGACATATCAGATAAAGGGCTAGTATCTATAGAGAACTTATCAAACTCAACACCCGAAGAAAAAAATAATACAATTAAGAAATGGGCAGAAGACATGAACAGACATTTCTTAAAAATGACCAAGAGACACATACATGAAAAAGTGCTCAACATCACTTGGCATCAGGTAAATACAAATCAAAACCACAGTGAGATACCACCTTCACCAGTCAGAATAACTAAAATGAACAAGTCAGGAAACGGAAACAACAGATGTTGGTGAGGATGCAGAGAAAGGGGAACCTGTCCACACTGTTGGTGGGAATGCAAGCTGGTGTAGCCACTCTAAAAACAGTATGGAGGTTCCTCAAATAGTTGAAAATAGAGCTACCCTCCAACCCAGCAATTGGACTATTAGGTATTTACCCTAAAGATAAAATATATAGTGATCCAAAGGAGCATGTGCACCCAAATGTCTATAGCAGCAATGTCCACAATAGTCAAACTATGGAAAGAACCTGGATGTCCATCAACAGATGAATGGATAAAGAAGATGTATATAAATATGTATAATGGAATATTATGTGGTCATCAAAAAAAAAAAAAAAACAATGAAATCTTGCCATTTGCAATGACGTGGTTGGAACTAGAGTATTATGCTAAGTGAAATAAGTCAATCAGAGAAAGACAATTATCACATTATTTCTCTGATATGAGGAATTTGAGAGGCAGGGTGGGGCTATGGGAGCTAAAACAAATGTAATTCATATATTTACCTCAGGGAAGATAAAATTTGAAGACCTCTTTTATTTTTCAAATATTGCTTTTATATCATATGTAATTTTTATATATTTGCCCTCCAGCATCCATTTATTATAAGTATAGTTTTTTTGTAAATGACATATATGAACACACTCTTTCATGAATGTAAAAACAAGGGGCAAATGACTACGGTACAAATTTTCAGGTGAATGAAATTACTTTTTATATCAATCACATAGAAAAATAGTGCTATTTGTGATGCTAATTAACATGTAATATATTTATTTACAAAGGTAAATATAATGAAATTGATATCAAAATTAGACACAGATATTTATAATATTTAATTGAGATCTAAGATCAAGGAACCTAAGGGTTTTTTGTTTTTTGTTTTTTGATTTTTTTTTTGTCCTTAAGCAGTATGCAATCATGACTATGATTTATAACCTATAGATATTCAAAAAAATATATATATATATGTTAGAATTAAGAGGGCTTTAAGTTGCTTATAAAGTACATACATGTATGTGAAGTGAGTTGCAATAAGTGGGTTTTCTGTAATTCCACAATTCTTTCTGAAGTTTTCTGAGGACGATGGCATAGGAAAGAACAGAAATAAAACTTCATTTCTCCATCTACAAAGTCAAAGAAGGGAACATAATTTTAAAAGGAAAAGATACTTAATTACAGAAAAATAATATGTTGTGCACTCTGTTGATTCAGAAGCAAAGAGGACTCTCAAGAGAGAAGAAGGGAAAGGAGAAAAATAGGAGAGAACATAGAAATTAGTTTTCTCTGGAAAAGAAACATCTTTTAGGTGATTCTTGCTCTTTAAGCCTTACATTTTGCTATTTTTATATAGCAATTGAAAACTTGTCATAGTGAAATATCTTGAAATATTAAAACTTCTATGGCACCATTTATCAATATTTTTATTGATAAATAAAATCCTTATGGAAAATATAAATAGGAATGCATTTAAGAAGCAGAGTATAAAACCAATGTAAAAGAAGACTAAAGAGAAAAACATCAGGTTCACTGAAAATAGTGAATAAAAACAATGAATTGTGAATAAAAACAATGGGACATGTGAACAAGAACTCAAATTTATGTTCACATAGAATATTGGATTACAGCATTGTATATTAACAAATATGAGCTCAGTTTGGGACAGGAGTTGATTTCCTCTATGCACACTCAATAGAAAAAATAAACAAACAAACAACGTCTCAGCAGATAAAAAAAGAATGCATCTTTTAAAGCTAGTTACGAGTTATTGAAGTAAATGCCTGGAGTTTCGTTAGCAATTTTATTAATTAGCATTTTAAAAGATACTTAATGCATCTCTGAGATAACGCAATGAAATAAGAACTAAAAAAAGTAAATTATCTATCTTCCTACTTTCATTATTGAATGTTAGAGTACAGCTTCGATAAACACCCTGCTTTCTGAGAAATTGTATTTGACTGTTATCTTCCTCCATCACATTTGAAGAAGGTGTTTAGGGGTGCCCTTCTTAGAGAATACACAGTTTTTGAAGTCTTCCACTTAGCCTTCAGAATTTTTTTTATTTTTTTTAATTTTTATATAAACATATAATGTAACCCCACCACCATCTCCCAACACCCCTACCCCCCACCCCCCTCAGTTTGTTTTATGACATTAAGAGTCTCTTTTGGTTTGTCTCCCTCCTGATCCCATCTTGTTTCATTTATTCTTTTCCTACCCCCTTAACCCCACCCCCATTGCATCTCCACTTCCTCATATCAAGGAGATCATATGATAATTGTCTTTCTCCAATTGACTTATTTCACTAAGCATAATACCCTCTAGTTCATCCATGTCATTGCAAATGGCAAGATTTCATTTCTTTTGATGGCTGCATAGTAGTCCATTGTATATATATACCACATCTTCTTTATCCGTTCATCTGTTGATGGACATCTAGATTCTTTCCATAACTTGGCTATTGTGGACATTGCTGCTATAAACATTTGGGTGCATGTGCCCCTTCAGATCACTACATTTGTATCTTTGTTTATTTTTTTTTTTAAGATTTTATTTAGTTATGAGAGAGAGAGAGAGATAACAAGTAGGCAGAGAGAAGGGGGGAAGCAGGCTCCCTGCTGAGCAGAGAACCTGATGTGGGGCTTGATCCCAGGACCCTGAGACCATGACCTGAGCTGAAGGTAGAGGCTTAACCCACTGAGCCACCCAGGTGCCCCTACGTTTGTATCTTTAGGGTAAATACCCAATAGTGCAATTGTTGGGTCATAAGGTAGCTCTATTTTCAATTTTTTGAGAAGCTGGTGCAACCATTCTGGAAATTAGCCTTCAGAATGTCTTAAGGCTTGCTGAATAATCACTCCCCCACCCCATGCAATCGATTTTTTTTTTTTTTCAGAAAGTTCTCTTCCCCTCTGTTTCACTTCCCTGTGACATCAACTCCATCTAACATTCTTTGCTAGGTGTTTTTTACAATTCCACTATTTCTTTAGATTCTGGCTCCCTTGTATCTCTTTCTGTTTCATGACTATATGGAAGAATATTTAATGTCTGAAGCCAGATAAAACAATAAGTGTAAAGATCATATCTTTGATCTGTTCTTTGAGAGAAAGCTGAAACACTTTGATCAACTGAAAGATTTCACAAGGCCTATGCAGCTAAAAGCTTGTTGCTATCCTATCTCTTCCAGGGATCTAGAAACATTTGGTTCATCCAAGATTTGGACATTGCAAAATTCTGTTTTGGGCAGAATTTCTACTTGCAAAACTGGCCAATTCTTCTCTACCTTATCTCTTTCTGGTTTTACCTTGTCAGAAGAAATTAATAATAATAAAAAAAACACATTACTAAACTTTTGTTTTCCAAATTATTCCCTTAGAAATACAAGTTAGTCGTCATGTAATCTAACTTCCAAGTTACCACCAGGGATTTTTTTTCCCCAAATTCTTTGGCAATGTATAGGTGGATTTTGAACACTGCAGTCTGATTACATTTTTTATGCACTACCTCCAACAAGGATCCTATGTCATTGCTATAAATTTTGGGCACCTGGGTGGCTCAGTCAGTTAAGCATCTGACTCTTGATTTTGGCTCAGGTCATGATTTCAGGGTCATGAGATCGAGCCCTATGTGGGGCTCCTTTCACTATGTGGGGCACAGAGACTTCTTGAGATTCTCTCTCTCCCCCTCTGTCCCCCAACTCATGAACATGCACTTTCTCTAGTTAAATTAATAAACAAAATCTTTAAAAAACAAATAAAAAAATTAATCTATTAAAGATAAGAGAAAAGACTGCCAGACCAGAATAGAACTCTTCAGGGCAACATTATAAATAATTTTAATTATTTGCATCAGGTGACAGGAAGTTTTCCTACATTTGTAGAGAGGAAAAATAAGTAATTATATTTATAAAAGTTTGAGGACTACAACTCTTTAGACTGGGTTACTTTTCCTCAATAACATAATTCTCTTAATAACAGCTTACTAGCTTCCAATCTATTTGCTACCCGTTTGTCCCACTTAGTAGTTACCATTATGTAACTACTAAGTAGTAAGCTCTGTCAAAGTTTTCAGAATTTTCCTTTTCTCTTTTTCTTTTCTTTTTTTTTTTTTGATTTCCTTCTTCATCTCTCTCTCTTTATCTCTCTCTCATTTCATTTTACAATTTAATGTGGAATTTTGAAAATATCAGGGTTAAAAAGGAAGATTTATTTTTATATTTTCAAGGCTGGTGCTAATGCAGTCTATTGTCTTAAAGAATTTCTCAGTTCCCCCATGTCCCACCTACTATTTGGGATTTCTTAGAGGTTGACTTCTCTATCTTTCAATGTGGTAATTTCTGAGCATTGTCTATTACCTTCCTTCTGTCTACTTCTCCCCAAAGTATATTTTTTTCTTGCATTATTTTGCAAAATGCAAAATGGTAGCTAGAAGCTAAAATTTAGATTCTTTCCTACCAATTCTCCTAACTAGAACCGATAAGTAGTAACTGATAACTAGTATGGTTTACCTACAACATTAAACAAGAAGAAATGTTAATAAATGTGTTTACATTGCATTACATTCTTGTTTTCAGGGAAAAATGTCTTGTCATCCAACTGTGAAGTCAATAGCATTTGTAGTCTTTATTTTTGGTACCAATACTTGCATTGATTAGGTAGTTAATTCTATCTTTAATATTACAAGTGCAAAAAATCTCAGTGGTTTATAAAATAAACATTGCTTTCCTCCACATTAAGATCAAATGCCAGGAATTGAGTTTGGTGTGGTAGTCACTCTGTGTTTCATGCAGTCAGTTAAGACCTAGTATGATTAAAAGGGACTCTGCCATCCCTTAGGACTTTTAAATTATCTACTAGATCCTCTTCTTTATCTGGCTGACATGGGAAAATACAAATTATGAGAATCATGAGAGAAGTTTCAGGGCCTAAGTTTTAGAATAGGAAACATTTATTTCAGGTCTCATTCATTAGAAAGCCTCGGTAACATGATTCCTACTTGGATAAAAATAAGAATTTTCTGTATGCTGGAGAGGTGACTGAGATATCTAGATGAACTCTTAGTGTTTTCTCTATCTCATGGTGTGTTATAGAATTAGATTTGTAAAGTGACTTTAAAATTGAAGACACTATAACTTAGGATATGAGATAAGTCTAGACAGTGAATGATAAGATGCCAGAGACTTTTTCTTTCTGAATAGCTTCTGTGTTTTCAGTGACTAACATAATACCTGATGAATGTATAATTTCATACCAAATAAAATTATAAATGCTAGTAATATATAATTATAATACATAATAAAATAACTAAATATTCTCTATATAAATTATTCAAGAATGAGATCAAAAGCTGTCAGAAGAAGTAAATAACAGGTGTGCCTGAGTGGCTCAGTGGGTTAAAGCCTCTGCCTTCTGCTCAGGTCATGATCCCAGGGTCCTGGGATTGAGGTCAGTATCAGGCTGTCTACTCAGAAGGGAACCTGCTCCCCGCCCCCCGCCTGCATCTCTGAGTACTTGTGATCCCTGTCAAATAAATAAATACATTTTTTTTTAAAAAGAAGTAAATAAGAAATAAAATGGGGGACCTCAGTTTTAGCAGTAGGGGGGTAGGTCTTATTTCACAAGCAGACCTCTGCACACCTAGCTACCCACAATAGGCAAGGGGAGCCTCTGCAGAAAAATGGACTGAAGGAAGAGGTGAAGACTCAATAAGAGAGCACTCATAACATACATAGAAGACTCTCTCTAAAACAATGGGCCCTGGGAAACTGAGGATACAGTATTGTGGGGCAGTATAGGTTCTCTTCCTCATAAGGCTATTATCATTAAGAGCAAGATAGGTAGCTGACATTTCTAACACAGAAACAGACACAGAAAGTCAGACAAAATGAGGATACAGAGAAACATCTCCCAAATGAAAGAACAGGATCAAACCACAGTAAGAAACCAGAATGAAACAAATATAAGTAATATACCTGAAAGAAAATGTAAAGTAATTGTCATAAAAATGCTTAGGAGAAAAGAATGAAAATCATCAGTGAGACCCTTAACACAGAGTTTACCATTAGAAGTCAAGAACACAGTAAATGATTTAGAAATACACTTGATGGATGACAGGCTAGATGAAGCAGAGGAATGAATTAGCAACCTGGCAGACAGAGCACTGGAAGTAACCAAGCTGAGCAAAGAAGAGGAAAGAAAATTATGCAAATTGGGAATAGTCTTAGGGAACTCAGTGACTCTGAGACATAATAACATCCACATTATAGTGATCTCAGAAGAAGAATAATGATATAAGGGGACAGAAAAAATTAATTGAAGAAACACCAGGTGAAAACTTCCCTAATCTGGGGGGAGGATACAAATATCCAGATCTAGGAGACAGAGAGATCCCCCCAAATTTTTACCCAGGGAGGTCCACAACAAGACACATAGTAATTAAAATAACAAGAAGTAGAGAAAACAATTAAAATAGCAAGAGAAAAGAAGATAGTTACATACCTAGGAAATCCCATAAAGCTATCAGTGTATTTTTCAGCAGAAATTTTGCAGTCCAGAAGGTAGTGGTATGATATAGTCAAAGTGCTGAAAGGGAAAGATCTGCAGCCAAGAATATTCTATCCAGAAAAGCTATTATTCAGAATTAAAGGAGAGATAAAGAGATTCTTACACCAGCAAAAACTAAAGGAGTTCATGACCGACCACTAAACCATCCCTAAAATAAATATTAAAGGGGACTCTGAGTGGAAAGAAGGACCATAAGTATAAAAGGTAAAAAACACAAAAGCAGCAAGCGTATATATTTCTTTAAAACTCGGCCTAGGGATTCATAAAATAAAAGAATGTAAAATACAACACCATATAACTAAAGGATGGGAAACAAAGGAGTAAAAAATAGGTTAAAACTTAACTGATTGGGGGGAGGAGTCAAGATGGTGGAGAAGTAGCAGGCTGAGATGACATCAGGCAGCAGGAGATCAGCTAAATAGCCTATCAAACCATTCTGAACACCTACAAATCCAACAGGAGATCAAAGAGAAGAAAAACAACAATTCTAGAAACAGAAAATCGACCACTTTCTAAAAGGTAGGACCAGCGGAGAAGTGAATCCAACGCGATGGGAAGATAGACCCCAGGGGGAGGGGCCGGCTCCCGGCAAGTGGCGGAACAATGGAGCACAAAATCAGGATTTTTAAAAGTCTGCTCCATGGAGGGACATCGCTCCAGAGGCTAAACTAGGGTGAAGACCTCATGGGGACAGCATGGACTCAGGTCCCCCGGGGTCACAGAAGGATCGGGGGTGTCTTAGTGTCGCAGAACTCACAGGTATTAGTGCGGGGAAGCCGGCTGCAGAGACAGAGCCGAGGTTTCCTAGAGCCGTGGTCTGTGACACGGGCCAGTGCTCTGTGCGAGGGGTCCCCACAAGATCGTGGAGACTCCAACCCGGGAGAGCTCAGGGATATATGGGCTTTGGAGACTCCAGGTGGGACTCTGCTAGAGACAGAGATGCTTGGTCACAGGCTGAGTGAGCTCGGAGCGCTCCCAGAAGCCAGTGAGACAGGACTGATTATGTACGATTTTCTCGAAGTGTGGCCGGAGGCTGGGGAGATGGGAGTGATTAAACACTTTTCTCTGAAGGCGCACTGAAGACCGGGGCCCCTAGCTCTCGGCTCCTCTGAGCCGGAGATTGGGAGGCCGCCATTTTCATCCATTCTACAGAACTCTACGGAAAGTGTTCAGGGAACAAAAGCTCCCGAAAGTGAACCTGAGAGGATTACTTAGCCTGGCCCCTGGTAAGGGTGGTGCAATTCCGCCTGGGGCAGAGACACTTGAGGATCACTACAACAGGCCCCTCCCCCAGAAGATCAAGAAGAAATCCAGCCAAGACCAACTTCACTTAACAAGGAGAACAGCAGATTCTTATCTGGACAAAATGACAAGGCAGAAAAACTCACCACAAAAAAAAGAACAGGAGGCAGGACCGAAGGCTAGGGACCTAATCAATACAGACATTGGTAATATGTCAGATCTGGAATTCAGGACGATGATTCTCAAGGTTCTAGCCGGGCTCGAAAAAGGCATGGAATATTAGAGAAACACAGTCATTGCTTCTTGACCTTTTGGCTAAGATCAAGTGTAGAGAAACCCTGTCAAGAGAAATAAAAGCCCTTTCTGGAGAAATAAAAGAACTAAAGTCTAATCAAGTAGAAATAAAAAAAAAACTATTAATGAGGTGGAATAAAAAATGGAGGCTCTTACTGCTAGGATAAATGAGGCAGAAGAAAGAATTAGTGATATAGAAGACCAAATGACATAGAATAAAGAAGCTGAGCAAAAGAGAGACAAACAACTAATGGACCATGAGGGGAGAATTCGAGAGATAAGTGATGCCAAAAGACGAAACAACATTAGAATAATTGGGATTCCAGAAGAAGAAGAAAGAGAAATAGGAGCAGAAGGTATACTGGAGAGGATTATTGTAGAGAATTTCCCTAATATAGCAAGGGGAAGAAGAATCAAAATCCAGGAGGTGCAGAGAACATCCCTCAAAATCAATAGGAATCAGTCCACATCCCACTATATAATAGTAAAATTTACAAGTCTTAGCGACAAAGAGAAAATACTGAAAGCAGCACGGGACAAGAAGTCTGTAACATACAATGGTAAAAATATTAGAATGGCAGCAGACTTATCCACAGAGACCTGGAAGGCCAGAAAGAACTGGCATAATATATTCAGAGCACTAAATGAGAAAAACATGTAGCCAAGAATACTTTATCCAGCTAGGTTTTCATTGAAAATAGAAGGAGAGATAAAAAGCTTCCAGGACAAACAAAAACTGAAAGAATTTGTAAAGACCAAACCAGAACTACAAGAAATATTGAAAGGGGTCCTCTAAGCAAAGAGAGACCCTAAAAATATTATCAGGAAGGAACAGAGACAATATACAGTAACAATCGCCTCACAGGCAATACAATGGCACTAAATTCATATCTCTCAATAGTTACTCTGAACATAAATGGGCTAAATGCCCCAATCAAAAGACACAAGGTTTCAGAATGGATAAAAAAAACAAAACCCATCCTTATGCTGCCTACAAGAAACTCATTTTAGACCCGAAGACACCTCCAGATTGAAAATGAGGGGGTGGAAAACAATTTACCATGCTAATGGACATGAGAAGAAAGCTGTG